>SKCR01044182.1:0-99864 GCA_019454045.1 Zanthoxylum bungeanum
GTTGAGCTGGTGGATCTTTTTCTCTTATGTTGCTTGTAGTGCATGAATTGGCTCTTTCAGTACAAAAGAAGCTTTATCTTCAGGTTCCACAGGCAATTGACATGTTTTAAGTTTGTCAGTAGAACTTTGCATTGCTTTGGAGTTCTGAATGGTACTGTGTATCACATCAAGTCTGAAACATTCCTCCCTCTTTTCATCATCTGGGAAATTCATGGCCTTGAAAACATTGAATGTTACTTCGTGGTCCTGTACCCTCATGGTTAATTCTCCTTTTGTACATCAATAATGGTTCGACCTGTAGCCAAGAATGGTCTTCCGAGGATGATGGGCACGTCTGCGTCTTCCTCCATATCAAGGACAATAAAATCTGCTGGGAAAATGAATTTGTCAACTTTAACTAACACATTCTTAACAACTCCTCTTGGAAATGCGGCGTTCTATCAGCAAGTTGTAGTGAAACTGAAGTAGGCATCGCTTCTCCAATCTGCAGTTTCCTGAAATAGAAAAAGGCATTAAGTTAACACTTGCACCTAAATCACATAAAGCCTTACCAAAATTATGTTCTCCTATGATGCAAGGAATGGTGATGTGAAACTTCCAGGATCCTTCAACATTGGGGGAAGTTTTCTCTGAATGATGGCGCTGCATTCTTCTGATAATGCTACTGTCTCATAATCTCCCAATCTCCGTTTTCGTGAAAGAATGTCATTCATGAATTTAGTATAACTGGGCATTTGTTCCAAAGCTTCTGCAAATGGGATGTTGATGTACAGCTTTTTGAAAAACCTCCAAGAATCGAGCGAAATGCTTGTCCAGTTTGCTTTTCTGAAGACGCTGAGGAAAAGGTGGAGGTGGAGTGATCTGTTCTTTTTCCTTTGCTTCTTTTTCCTCCATCTGTTTCTCTGCTTCTTTTGGAACTTCCTCAGTTGTTGTTTTGGCTCCAACATCTTTGTTGATTTCAGTACCACTTTTTAACATGATGGCATTACACTGCTCCTTTCCCATGTTCCTTGGATTTGGTTCTGTGTTGCTGGGAAGGGTACCTGGCGGTCTGTAACTCCGAGCATTGGCCAGTTGTCCAATTTGATTCTCCAGTGCTTTGATGGAAGCAGATTGGCTTTGAAACATAGCATCATATGCTGCTTGTTGTTTTTGAACATCTCTGCAAGCCAATCTTTCATTTCTGGTCTTTTTCAACTTCCTGGCTTTGCTGTTGATATCCTGGTGGTGGATAGTTCTTTTGCCCTGAATTGTTGCTCCATGAGAAATTGGGATAATTCTCCACCCTGGATTGTAGGTGTTGGAATATGGATTATTCCCCTGTCTGTTGAAATTGTTGACATAATTCACCGTTTCTTCATGTGATTTTGTTCTTTTGCTTCTCCATATGGTGAATTTGTGGTTCCAATGTTACTTTGCTTGCCTAGAGTCTCCATGAATTTGCATATCTGATCCAGTTTGGTACTGACTGCTGAATTGGCTCTAACCTCATAAATTCCAGCAATTCGTTGAATCATGCTCCTTTCTGTTGGCCACAATGATTGTTGTTGGCCATTTCTTCAATTAGGTCCCAAGCTTGTTCTTCTCCTTTTGCCATCAATGCTCCTCCAGCAGCAGCATCAATTGTGGTTCTCATTATTCCAGAAAGTCCATTATAGAATGTTTGAACTTGAAGCCATTTTGGAATCTCATGGTGAGGACATTTCCTGAGCAAATCTTTGTACCTTTCCCAAGCTTCGTAGAGAGTTTCTGATTCTTGTTGTACAAATGATGTGAGTCATTCCTCAATTTCAAGTTCTGGCTGGTGGAAAGTATTTCAAGAAATTTGGCTGCGGCAAAGTTCACTTTGGCAATGTGAAAGTTTGCAAAATTGGCTGCAGTGGAGCCAAGTTCCAAGTGGTGATGGAACCAGCTGGAAGTGAATGTAGCCAAGCTTTAGCTCTGTCCTTCAAGAGGTATGAAAACACGCAGTCGCATTGCTTCTTCAGCTTCTCGGTTGTAATTAAAAAGTACCGTAAACTCCAGGAAGTTTCTGATGTGGCCATTAGGATCTTCAGTTGTATTCCCCCCAAATTGCATTGATTGATGAATCATCTGAATGCAAGTTTGATGTCACCTGCATTTGCTGGTAAGGGGGAGGAAGTACAATACATGAAATGAGTCTGTCAACCACCGGAATGGTTCTGTCTCGAAGGGAATTGGTGGTTGCAACCTCCAAAGGTTCAGGTTCCATGTTAACAATTGCTTCTTGGCCTTGTCGCCTTTCCTTCTCAATTGTCTGATGGTTCTTTCAATCTCTAGGTCAAGCGGTCGTAGTTCAAAGCTTCTCGTTCGTCTCATTAAGATTTTGATAACCTGAAAACACAATAAAACGAAAACAATAAGTAAAAAGAAAATTAGATACAAGTAACGTATCTAACCCCTAAACTAATAGTAAAAGATAAAGAAGTCCCCGGCACGGCGCCAAAAACTTGACCGGCGTAAACACACACGTATACACAAGCGCACATATCGTTCAAGTAGTATAAAAAGATATCGATCCCACGGGGACTTATTACCTATTTTACTAATTTTGTGAGGTTAAGTGATTACTAATATCTAACAAGTTGAATGATGATTTGAAATGACGATGATTCTAAATTTAAAACAAGTAAAAGAAATTGAGAGTAGATTAATGAGAATTAAAACTATCTAGGGTTGTGAATTCTTCCAATATTAATTAAAAGATGAAGTAGTTAAATTATAGTTGGGTAAAATATTGAATTATTAATCTGGAACACTAAATTTTTAAAAGCCTCTTTCGATGGTCATTTACAAATACCTAGAATAATCAAATTGAACCATATGTCTATGTCAATTAAATTACCTAGATTCATTAAGATTGAATTCCAATTATTGATTATCCCCGCCCAACAGGTATATTCCTATCCTGTAAGGAAATCTATTAAAGGTTTATCTATCCTTAAAGAAGATCGTGGGTTGTTGAGTATAAGGTCTTTAAACTTAAAGTCCTCTATGTCTAGTTCTTTTAAGTTTAACTAATCAATTTTATTAATGGCCAGTTAATAAAAAGGCATTAAGATTATGACTCAACAAATAACTCTTAAATTAATACCCAAACTATAATCTAACCCTTTTTAAAAACAGTGATATTAGATTTTATTCACAACCCTAGATATTTAACTTAGTTAAAACACATAACTAAAACTGATAAAAACTTAAAAGACATAAAGTGAAATTGCTGAAAAGTAATTGTAGAAAAATATTTGCAAAGAAATGAAAAGAAATGCTAAGCAAAAAGAATCAACTTCTACTATTTACTATTTAGATATCTCCCAATAAAATAATATATAATCTTGTGATATTTTAAACCAACAACCGTCCAGAATGGCGGTATCTGATTAAGTCAAATTCAAATATACCAGCTATAAGGCGGAACAGAAATATAAACTTAAACCAACCGACCAGTATGGCGGTATCCTCATTAAGTCAAGATTAACCAATTTAATTGAATAACCAACCGTCCAGAATGGCGGTATCCTTTATTATTCAGATTTTAAGTAGTTATATATTATTTTAAGGGAGATTAATCTAAATAGCAAAAGTAAAAGTATTACCTCATTACCTCAGCATAGAGAAGTTACCCCCTCATAGATGGATAGAATTACTACTACAAAACGTAAATAAAACTGAATAAAAGAAGCAAATAAGAAGAACTCTCTTTTATTATAAGGATTTCAGAGGAAGAGGTACATTTGAAACTAAAAATTCGAAATCTATTTATAGGCAAAACATGGCATGGTGTGCTAAAAAAGACGGCTCGTTGAATTTTGGACACGGGCATGTTGTGCAATTACCAAAATACCCTCGGTGTCGGGACGCCAAAAATTACCAAAATACCCTTTTCGGCAAATTTCACAGTTTTGCTCCAAATCACCTCCAGAATATCCTGAAACTTTATTTATCTACAAAATAACACAAAACACATCAAAATATTCACAAAACTCAAGAAACTATACAAAATATTAAGTTTTATGAGTGGGAAATAGTGATAGTTTTATCACTCATCAACATCCAAGTGGATGTATCCGTCGAAAGACTTGGTTTTGCCAAAAACAAAAACCTAAATTACCTAGCGTCGTGACGCAATGCCAATTTCAGCGTCGCGATTCTGGATCGATTACAGGTCTCAAACGGGCAGCCGCCGAGACAGATTTCATTCATCTCCTTCTCACAGATCTCACCATTCTCTCTCAACTCACAACCACCACAGCCGAGTCTTCATCCCCACCGTGAGCCGAATCATCCAACCGAGAGCCACACTTTCCGTGAGCCACTGACCACCGATTCCATTGCGAAGCCGAGCCGTACCAAGTCAAGACCAAACACCACCATAACCGAGCCTTGCTGATCCTGCCAAGCCAACCACGACCCACCAGCCGCACCAACATCATCGAGACCGACTAGCTACTGCCGAGTATCACCACCAAACACCAAGATCTGTCGTGAGCCACCCTTGCGGAAGCCGAGAT
Source organism: Zanthoxylum bungeanum (assembly GCA_019454045.1). NCBI lineage: Eukaryota > Viridiplantae > Streptophyta > Magnoliopsida > Sapindales > Rutaceae > Zanthoxylum > Zanthoxylum bungeanum. The sequence goes on from SKCR01044182.1 coordinate 4,533, forward strand.
CCACCAAGAGACCACCACAGAGCCACCCTTGCCGAGACCGAATCAGAAGCCTAAACTAGTGAATGAGACACAAACTACCAAGATCCAACAGAGGCACCCACTGCCGAGCCCAAAACTGAAGAAGCACAGGTCCGAATTTTAAATTATTAAACATTGAAAATTGGAAGAACATTTGGTAATTTGTGTGGTATTGGGAGTGTTGGATTTGATTGATTGGACTTTGGAAGTGTTGAAATTGATTGATTCGTAGTTTTGGTGGCGAAGTTTGGCGAAGTTGGGCGTTGATAGTTTTAGGTATATAGTGGGAAACTCTGAGATTTTAGGGGAGACTCTGTCGAAAAATCTGTGAAAAATGCCACCGAAGAGATCCAGAACTTCCACATCTGCCGAACCCAGTTTTGATAGAACAAGATTGGTTTCGGCAGCCGCTGAGTAGAGATACGATAAGGGAATGAGGAGTAAAACTGTATTTATGGAGAGGGGTTTCGAAATAAGCCTCGGACTATTCCTCGAAATTGACAGGATTATTACTATCCGACACTGGCAGAGACTTTGCCAGTAATCCCACCCTGCATGTATTTCTATCGTACGTGAGTTTTATGCAAATGTTTCTGAGCATCATGCATATGTTGTGATGGTTCGAGGTCAACAGGTAACATTTGATACTACAAAAATCAATAGGTTTTATGGGATCCCGGAAATGGAATCTGATGACTATTCTGCATTAAGGAATGAAATCGACATCACTCAATTGACAGAGACATTATGTATTCCAAATGCTACATTGGAAATGAGTAGTAGCGGGGAATATTTGAAGATGAGCTCCAAGTCTCTTAAACCTGAAGCAAGAGTGTGGTTCCATTTCCTTACTTGATCATTACTGCATGGGACCCATATCATATTTGTTACAAGGGACATAATGACTCTGCTTTACTGCTTAATGGAGAGGCTTTCTATAGATGTGGGGGTACTGATTTCGACAAATATTGCCTGGGCTGCAAATTCACCACATGCTGGCCTTTATTACTGTCATTTGATCACATCACTTTGTACATTGGCCATGGTCCCTATTGATCCCAGAGAAGAAACAATGCAGCCCATGACAACTTTAACAGCCCGCATAATCCAGCAACTCCGAACAGAGAGACAAGCTCAAGCTGGAGCATCTTCTTCCGCACAGCAACAACAACAACCACCTTAGCCACAACGAAGATCATCACGGCCTCACTCTTATTCAGAACGAATGGATCGATTGGAGGAGCGTGTGGACTATCTTACTGATTATAATATTGCAATTGGTTAGGTGTTTCAACAAATGGCGCGAGACTTGCATATCATTGTTCCACAGTTTCCAGATCCACCAGAGGACAGTGACGAGGAGGAGGCAGATGATTAAACTCAGGTACTATTGTTCCCTTCTATTTATTTATATTTTGTAACGCATTGGGGACAATGCTTGATTTAGGTTTGGGGGTGTGGGTCTGCTGTTATTTTTTTTTTCAAATTTCCGTTAAAATTTTTGAGTCCTGCATGTCGTGTGTGATTTATTTTAGCATTTTTATCTTCCGCATTTTCTGTGATTGTGTGTGCTTTAAAATCGAAAAATCAAAAAAAATAATAATAATAATAAAAATAATAATAATAATAATAAAAGTCTGATGATTTGATTTTTTATTTAGTTAAAAGTTTTAGGAAAAGATAAACGCTAATTTCACTTTTATCCCAATAATTGAATTTCATATCTAGGTCAGACTCGTGAGCACTTAAGAAAATAGTTTTGTAAGCAGTTAGATAATAATGAATTAACAAAGTGACTAGTAAAATAATCAGTGGTTAATGAATGATCGTTTGCCTGAGTTTATGTTTCTGTCTGCAATTATTATGTGAGGTATATAAAAAAAAGAAAGAAAAAAAGAAAAAATAAACTAAACCAAGCAAGTACTTAGTAACCGAGCATCTTGCCTCAGTAAGCAATGATAGTTCGCGTCAAACTGGAAAGCTTTTGTTAGTTTATTAAACATCTGAGATCCGGGTGATTAAGTCCGTAGGGGTGTTTTAACACCTAGTGCCCTAAAATCATCTGGTTTGGGAGCCACTGGCCCAAAGCTTGCTACATGGATCAAAAATGTTGTATATAAAAAAAAAAAACAATATTTCAGAAAAATCACATACCTCACCTGTGCTGATTGTAGTAGACAGAATAATTTTAGATACTCAGATTGGTTTGACCCATTAACTACTGAAAGTTGAGACGAAATCACCGAGTTGACAACTTAGAATCAAAGTTGTTTGCAGAATTATTCACACACACACTTTGAGTCTGATTTAGATATGTTGTTCAAAAGAAAGGATTTTAGTTGGAATATGCATTTTGAAGGTTCCTCTAACTTTGATTCTAGACATTTTATGAGGACGTTGTTTATATATATATTATTTTGTCTTTTTGCTTTTGTGTGCATTAGTTTTACTTTCATTTTACTTTTGTAAAATATTTGTGGGTAACATTGTTGTAAACCCTCACGAGACTACAACTCGTCCACTAGGGACACCTAGGGGTTTAAAGGCTTGTTGCATACGCTAAATGCAACTGTGATCCTTACGAAAGTGGCTTAGTTAATTTTATTTTTGTGTTATTTTATGTTTTTCTCGAGGACTAGCAAAATGTTAGGTTTGAGGGTGTGATGAGTGGTATTTATATCACTATTTCCCACTCATTTAACCTAATATTTTGTATAGTTTCTCGGGTTTTGTGAACGTTTTGATGTGTTTTATTGTTATTTTGCAGATAAATAAAGTTGGAAAGTACTGAAAGCAATTTAGGGTCAAAACAGTGAAAATTGGAAAAAGGGCATTTTGGTAATTTTGTCACATCGCGACGCCTAACATGCACCGAATAGTGCTAACGTGCGCCGGGTCCACAAGTCAGAATCTGAGAAAAGTTTGACTTTGCTAACGTGCACCATGCCATGTCACCATCACAGCCGATCTGCTAACATGTGTCGTGCCACGTGTCATCATCCTACGGTGTCGACAGTCGCCATCGCCACGTGTCGCAACGTGTCACTCCACCTGTCAGCCATGTCATCATCCACATCACCGGTTGAAGGAGTCAAAAATCCACGTCATCACCACATCATCATCAACCAATCACAGCGTGCTACGTGTCGAATTCTATGGTACCGACAGTCACTTTGCCACGTGTCGCCACGTCAGCATCAATTATTGGCTCACTTATCCGAAATCGACACGTGGCGGATAAGACTCTGAGCCGGCCAATCAGATGCCGCCACATGTCACAATAATTAAGCTCCAACCACCTTGCCATGTGTCACCTTATCACCTTATCCAGAATCTGAAGCCAACGAACCAGAAGCTGCCACATCGAACAAACGGGCGTCGCGACGCCAGACCCCTACTGACGCCTATAAATTCAGCGCGATTTCAGAATTCAAAACATGCCTTCCTTGAGTTTTGTAAGGACTCTAAGGATTGCATCTTGTGTGTTTTAGTTTTTGTAATTTTAATTTAGCATTTTTACTTTTAGTATTTTTAATTATGCACTTTTACTTTTTGTAATGAAATTTTATTTACTTTTTTACTTTATGTTTGTAGTTAATTTGCCGCTGGGGTAAAAGGTGAAACATTTAATATAATTATCTAGATAAATCTCACTTAAATATAATTTATAAATTATACTTTAACCGGATTAATTAATGGCAGACTTTATTACCGCCTATATGGTCGGTCTAAATATAAATTACTTTACCGCCTATATGGCTGGTCTTTATGTGACAGATAATTACCGCCTATATGGCTGGTGTAATTGGACTAAATGGATTACCGCCTATATGGCTGGTTTTAAATGTTTAATTTTATTAATTCCTGAGAAAGCAGAACATAAAATAATTTATATATTATAATAAGTGAGATTCCTAGATAAGAAATATTAAATGTGAATCATCTAACCACAGCATTTTATTTTATTCTAGGGAAGTGATGAAACACAATATTACTAGGCTTAATAATTGATTTAATTATTTATTGGGTAATTATTTATTTTGTTTATTGAGTCTTAAGCTTAATGCTTCTTGTTGTCTGATCACCAATAAGATTGATGTGGTAAACTTAAAATGAACTAGACATAGGGATTTTAGGTTTCAGCCTTAGATTCAATAGCCCACGATCTTCCTTGAGGATATATAACCCTTTAATAGATTTCCTTAAAGGATAGACATATACCTGTCGGGCGGGGGTAGCTATAATTGGAACTTAATCTTAATGAATCCAGGTAATTTGGTTGACATAGACATATGGTTCAATTAGGTTATACTGGGTATTTGCGTCTGACCATCGACAGAGGCTTTTGCATATTTTCGTGTTCCAGGTTAGCAAATTGATTTATTACACATAGATAAGAGAATTAATTCATCTTTATAATAATATTGTGTGGAGTCACGACCCTAGATCTTTGAGTCTTTTATTTATTTTCCTTAGTATTTTCTTTTGAGTCTGTTTTTATTTTAATTAGAAAATCCACATTCAACCAACCAAAAACAATAAATTCCTTTCTTCTTATAATTAGATACATGTAAATAAATAGTATCAATAATTAATAACAATAGTAGGAATTAAGTCCTCGTGGGATCGATATTTTTATACTACTTGAACGATACGTACGCTTGCGTTATACGTGTGTGTTTACGCCGGTCACCTAACCTTTTTCCTCTGAATCAACTAAGCATTGGCTTTGGCTCAACAAGCTTAATGATTGTAGTTAAGCGCGATCCATTGATAGTGGGAAAGCTTCGTAATCGAAGTCGATGAACTAGAAGTGACCTTGACTTTGGCCAACAAGTCACAACCGCCCAAGATATACGATATGGAACAAAGCTTACGCGGTTCAAACACATCCGCGATGGACAAAGGTCTTGACATTGGCCAACAAACCAATGCCAATCTTGGATCTTGAGAGAGAACCACTCAATGGAAGGAAAAACGCTTAATATTTAATGAGGGTTTTTGCCGTAAATTGGAAACCAATTTATTATCTTTGATTAGGTCTCATCATACACCCTTAAGCATGCATTCTAAAAGCATAATAAGGCGCGAAACAAATTAATAATGATATGCGGATGGATATACGATACATTTTGTTCCTAGAACAAATCTCTCCGTTTCTTCTCTCCTGCTAGCACAAACTTCTACCCAATTACATAACACTAAAAGAAACCTCATTTACATTGAGGGGAATTGGTGAGAAGAGAAATACAAAGAGAAAAGAGATAATTGGCTGGACACACAGGTCCAATTTAATAAATAAGTACCATACTTACAACAATTTCCAAAATTGCCCCCACTCATCTATTATCCATCTGATATACATTATTCATACAATACATCCAAGTATTCACACAAAGCATGCTATTCAATCAATGATTTGATTTGCGCGAGTCAAACTCGTTTAAGAATAAATACTCAAAGTACGTATTCTTGAATTATATCGAACTACAATTTAAAATCCAATTTAAATTGTATCCAATATTAATTCATGTTTAATTCCAAATTAAACAATTACACTTTCAATAGTGTCTTAAGGATTTAGATTCCAAATCCAATCCAATTGAGTCTCAAATGCCCAATTAGCATCCAATACTATTCAATTAAAGTCCAATGGGCTTTCAATTGAATATTTAAGCATGGGCTTTGGCCATTATGGATCAAACCCAAAATGCCAAGGCCCAAGTTAGGAATCACCCTATGCCATAAAATCATTTTAGGCCCAATTAAATTATTAAAGGCCCAAATATGATCCACGACCAAAATTTGGCCCAACCAAGCCCATTAGCCCAAATACAATAAATTAGATTAATATATCATTCCAAATTACATATTAATCCATTTCAAGTGTAATTAAAACAATTTATTAATTAATTTAGTATTTCCAAAATAATAATTAATCTAATTAATCATGCTTAACATCTAATTCATGTCCAACACAAATTAATCAAAATCAATCTTTCCAACATGCTTCATATCTCACGGCAATTGCAATAAAAATCATTCAATTTGATTTCAATTCAATTAAATCAACATTCATTTTTTAGTCATGTTATTTAACACATCCAATTTTCAAATTTCCAAAATTCCACCATGAGTTCATCTATGCTGTTGTGCCCTCACAACGCACACAAGTGCAATACTAGCCTATTCCGCATTATCGATGTCCAGTCTCGATAATACTACGGCTAGGGATTTATGATTATCCTTCGTGGACTGATACTGTCTCATATCATCTCAATCCAGGAACTAATCATATGGACCTCTCTTCATTTATATATCTATGGTGATCTAATCACAAATGATGAGAGTGCAATTTCCTTATTACATAGTCAATTTGCTACAACAACACAATGATCTGTGCAAATAGTGACGTTATGGGTCATATTATCCAACAATTGGATCCAATCCATTTGGCCTAAACCTAACTTGGTACAACCAAGCCCAATAAGCCCAATTACAACACAACAAACCCAAATCCAATTTAAGGCCCAATATAATTAAATTACCAAATTCCAATTTCTCAATTTAATTACACTAAAGTGTATAACACAATTAATCACCCAAATCAATATTTCCAAAACATTAATTTATACGATTAATCATGCTCATCCTCAACAAAACATGTCCAACACATTTTATCAAAAAATCAAACCCAATCATGCTTTATATATGTCTCGGCCAAGGGGAAATTTCATGTCCAATTTCGAATTCAATCCAATCAAATCCAAATTAACATTAAATCATCATTCCCAATTGTTTCCAACTCATCTAATGAATCAAAAAACAAAAAATCCAAGACAATTAGGGCACTAGGTGGATTCGGCAAGCCTTCCAATTTGGGGAAAAATGTTCTAAACATAATTCTTAAAATTGATCCAATCAATCTTCAATTTACATGATTTAAGCATATTCAAACATCCAATTTAATCAAATCAGGCTCAAAATCAATTTACCCAATTTTAAGCCCTAAATCAATTTCATGCTCAACCTTGCTCAAGATACCATTGTTGTGTTTGTCTAAGGTCCCAAGATCATTAAACAAGCATGAAACATGTGTGAATACAAATCAACGAAGTTGTGGAATACTCACATTGATCGGTTGAGCGACGCGGAGATGAACAAAACTGAAATTTTGCTCACTGGTTCTCACGGTAAGTCCACTGCTGTTGAGTCTCCATTTTCGGTTTTGATCATCAAGAATAAAAGCCCAAGCTTCGTCAAATGATTCCAGGCTATGGGTGGACTTCCCTATCCCATTCGCATGACTTCGTAGTGTGCAGCACTCCCGATTTTGCCACAAAATCATGACTCTAAGCTTTCCTTTTCCTCTTGGCTTACGGCAGTTCATGTTGGTTTCTATAATATGTCCCAAACAAAGATTAAGCATATGAAATACTATATTTGAATATATATAAAAGACTGAAGCATGGCGGAATCATACTTACAAAGCTATGTGATGAAGAAGATGATCAAATGGGAAGCTCCAAGTGTTGGAAGATTCGGCCAAGAGGAGGAAGAAGACTTGAAGCTCCAAGCTTTTGTATTCCAAGCTCTTTGATGGTTTCCCTATCACCTCTTTTGATCCCTTGCTTGTGCTAGCAAAAATGGAGAATAGAAGATCAAATCTTCATTGCCCTTGTCAATGGTGATTCACGGCAATTGAAGAAATTTGAGAGAGAAAGAGTTGGTGTAATTGATTTTGTTTTACCAAAAATCAATTTATATTTATGCCATAATTTATTAAATTAATAATAAATCTATGACACAAACCATGCAATGGCTTAGAGTGTCAAACACTCAAACTCCATGCAAAACATTTGAGTGTAATGCACACTATCACCATGCAATGCCTTTGAGTGTTATGCACACTATCACCATGCAATGCCTTATCAATTAAATAATGCATATAATGACAAGTGTCATGTGGGCCCCACACGTTTCCCAATGAAAGTGGGCCCACGTCCACTCACGCGTTCGGGTTCGATATTTCCGAAATACCGAGCTTACGTCGCGACGTTAATTAAACCGAATTTAAATAAATAATTGCGCCTGGCGAAATTATTATTTACGTCGCTAACGAATTAATTCTAAATTAACTCGTATGCCCGAATTAAAATCTAATTTTAATTTCGCGTCGAAATCGAATTTCGATTATTATATCGAATACAATAATTTATCGATTAATTCCAAATTAATCGTTCTCTCTCTAAATTAGGCACTTTATCCAAGATAAAGTTTCTCCGCAATTAATCCAAGATTAATTAAGTCCGAATCAATATCATAGGTGAATCTTCAGGAAGAGACCCAAGAGATCTCCGGATATTTTGGCAGTAAATACGGTCGTCGGATAATCCGAACACGTACGTACCTCGTACTACGTCTTTACCGATTTACAAGACAAGGTTGGCTTCTAGCAAAGCGCCATGCCTACCCAATTCTCCAGAAATATTCTTATAGGAATATAAGTGTATCAAGCGTAGTATACCGTAGTATTGCGTACATCGATCCAGTATCGGATGATCACATGCTAGGCCTGGGGCTGGAGATGTGTCTGCCCCGTACGAAACATATATCGGACATCAAGCAACTAGTCTCTTTAAATCGGACAATCCTGACCTGGTCATATTGTCCCGACGGTTGCAACCTTTTATAGAGTACTAGTTCTGTGCCCTGCGTGATCATCACCTCCATATGTCTGAAGCGATACTTCCATCTCGACATCACATCCAGTACACTACGATTCTGATAAACCCAGAAGAGGTGTACACAGAACCGGTTAAGGTCCCCAACCACCAAAACCAAAGTTTACCGATTGTCGCAAGTACTAGCGATGTAAGTCTCAGGTTAAGACCATATACACCTACCCTGATGCGGCCTCCCATAGACACGCAGACATACTACCAATGGGATTCCGCGGGGGTCTATCCAGAGCGAAGCTGTTTTCCGTACCATCGGTAAAACACAACCTCCTATCGCACTTGCATAAGTATCCAATACTTAAATATATGAGAACTATGCCGTTGTGCCCTCACAACGTGCACAAGCGCAATACTAGTCTATTCCGCATTATCGATGTCCGATCTCGATAATACTACGACTAGGGATATTTAATGATTAAACCTTTATGGATTGATACTGTCTCATATCATCTCAATCCGGTACTAATCATATGGACTTTCGCCATTTATATATCAAAGTAAATAACATTACAAACGGCAAAAGGCAATTTCATTATCACATAGTTAATTTTGTACAATAATACAATATCATTTACAAACAGTGACGCTATGGGACATAATGTCTAACAATCTCCCACTTGGCCTATAGCCAGTCACTCAAGCATCTAATGCCCGAACTATGTATGTGTCGTTCAAAAACTTGCTGAAGAACAGCCTTCGTCAGCGGATCTGCAATGTTATCATCTGATGTGACCTTCTCGACCTTTACATCGCCACGATGTATAATCTCCCGAATCAGATGGTAACGTCGAAGAACATGCTTGGACCGTTGATGAGACCTTGGTTCCTTAGCCTGCGCTATAGCCCCGTTATTGTCACAATACAATGGAACGGGCTCAGCTGCTAACGGAACTACTCCTAATCCGATTAGGAACTTTCGGATCCAAACTGCCTCCTTTGCTGCTTCAGATGCAGCGATGTACTCCGCTTCTGTTGTTGAATCGGCAACAGTATCTTGCTTGGAAGATTTCCAGCTCACTGCTCCGTTATTCAAACAAAAAATGTACCCGGATTGTGACCTGTAGTCATCCTTGTCGGTTTGGAAACTTGCATCGGTATACCCAGATACCGCAAGTTCTCCACCTCCATATATTAAGAAAGCATCCTTAGTTCGTTTAAGATACTTAAGGATATTCTTAACTGCTATCCAGTGACCTTCACCTGGATCGGCCTGATAGCGACTACACATGCTCAAAGCATATGAGACATCAGGTCGTGTACATATCATGGCATACATGATCGATCCGACTGCCGAGGCGAACGGTATCCGACTCATGTTGTCTCTCTCTTCCTGAGTCTTAGGACACATGTCCTTAGACAGAGAGGTACCACGTACCATTGGAACCAATCCCCTCTTGGATTGTTCCATGTTGAATCGCTTCAACACTTTCAATGTATGTACTCTGGGAGAGTCCAAGCAGCTTCTAGATCTATCCCGGTAGATCTTTATTCCAAGAATAAAGGCTGCTTCTCCCAGATCTTTCATGGAGAATTTTAATGAAAGCCAAGCTTTCACCGACGTTAGCATGGGAATGTCATTGCCTATAAGCAATACGTCGTCGACATAAAGGACAATAAAAGTAAGTGCTCTCCCACTAACCTTCTTGTATACACAAGGGTCATCTGCGTTTTGCACGAAATCATATTCTTTTATGATCTCATCAAAACGCTGATTCCATGACCGTGATGCTTGCTTCAATCTATAAATGGATCGATTTAACTTACAAACCTTGTTTGCAAGTCTTGGCACGATAAAACCGTCAGGCTGTTGCATATAAACATCCTCCAAAAGGTTTCCGTTAAGGAAAACGGTCTTAACGTCCATCTGCCATATCTCGAAGTCAAAAAATGCAGCTATTGCAAGCATTATCCGAATGGATTTAATCATGGCAACGGGTGAGAAGGTTTCGTCATAATCAATACCGTATTGTTGACGATACCCCTTCGCTACAAGCCTAGCTTTGTACGTTTGAACGTTGCCATCCATGTCGGTCTTCTTCTTGAAGATCCATCTGCATCCAATAGGCTTTACGCCTTCTGGTGCATCAACCAGTGTCCAAACTTGGTTGGCGTACATGGAATCCATCTCGGACTTCATGGCTTCTTGCCATAAAGCGGAATCGATATTTCGTATCACTTCCTCATACGTAGCCGGCTCATTGTCCTCAATAAGATTAATATCTACATGAGGTGAGATCAGGAACCCATACCTCTCAGGTACTGTTCTGACTCTCTCCGACCTACGCGGTCCTTGTGTATGTGAAGTTTGTGGTACAGACTCATCCCGGACGGTCTGTTCTTGCTCCGTCGATGATTCATTGCCAGGAACAGTACACTTCGATCTTCATCGAGTTCTACTTTCCTCCCACTTACCACTGCATTTATAAAATCCTTCTCAAGGAAAAATGCATGTAGAGCAACAAATACTTTGTTCTCTTGCGGGTGATAGAAGTAATATCCTTTGGTTTCCCTAGGATATCCTACGAAAAGGCATTTACCAGATTTGGGTTCAAGTTTGGTACCTTCCAAATGTTTAACATATGCCCAGCATCCCCAAATCTTCAGGAAAGAGAAACCTGGTTTCCTTCCTGTCCATATCTCATATGGAGTCTGTTCAACAGACTTCGACGGTACCTTATTCAAAATAAGTATAGCACTGTTTAATGCGTATCCCCAGAAGGATATTGGTAGCTCAGTGCGACTCATCATTGACCTTACCATGTCCAACAAGGTGCGGTTTCTCCGTTCGGACACACCATTTAATTGCGGTGTTCCAGGAGGAGTCCACTGCGAAAGAATACCATATTCTTTCAAGTAATCTTGAAACTCATAACTTAAGTATTCCCCACCACGGTCTGACCGTAATGTCTTAATACTCTTTCCTGTTTGTTTCTCCACTTCGTGTCGAAACTCTTTGAATTTCTCAAAAGTTTCCGACTTGTGTCTCATAAGATACACATAACCGTAACGAGATGCATCATCTGTAAAGGTTACGAAGTAGTGAAATCCACCTCTAGCCTGGCTAGACATGGGCCCGCATACGTCAGTATGAACGAGAGCCAACAGTTCTGTGGCACGTTCACCTTTACCGCTAAAAGGTGATTTAGGCATTTTGCCTAAAAGACAAGATTCGCAGACGTCATATGAATTGGGATCAAATTCGTCCAAGTACCCACTCTTTGAAAGTGTGGATATGCGAGTCTTGTTGATGTGTCCTAGACGACAATGCCACATGTAAGCTTCATCTTTTAGATTACTTTTTTGAGCCTTTTGTTTGTCATTTTAGGAGATTCATTTATATTCAAAATATAAAGACCGTTATTTGCAACAGCTGTGCAAATTTCTGCATCACTTTTATATAAATAACACCCGGTGTTTCTGAATACAAAAGTGTAACCCTGCTGGGTTAACAAGGATACATATATAATATTCCTAGTTAAACTAGGTACAAAATAACAGTTCAAAAGTTTAAGTACATGCCCTGAGGGCAGTTCTAAAACAAAAGTCCCTACGGCCAAAACAGCAACTGGTGTTCCGTTTCCGACCCGTAGATCCATCTCCCCCGATGCCAGCACCCTGCTATCATGCAGATCCTGCACATTAGTACAAATATGAGCACCACAACCAGAATCAAAAATCCAATTTTTAAAACTAGAAGTATTCATATTTATCTCAATGACAAACATACCAGAGGCGATAGCCTTGCTAGCCTTGATATCCTCCCTCTGCCCATTGCTCATTCGGCAGTCACGTTTCCAGTGACCCCTCTTGCCGCAGTTGAGGCAGATGTCGCGAGATTTGTCCTTTGGCTTCCTCGAAGCCACTGTCAACTTGCCTTTGCCCTTCTTCTTGAAATTCTTCTTCCTCGCACCTCCAATTGCCTTGGGCCCAGCCCTTGGCGCATGAGAGGTCGATGCAAAATGCACCTCGCGCTTGCTCCCCTTTAGGAGTTCCCTTTCGGACTCCTTCAACACGGACAACAACTCTCCGAGAGTGTCGTCAGTATCCATCAACTTATAGTTGACGATGATTTGTTTCCAAGTATCGGGCAGCGATTGTAATATCATATCAATCGTCAGCTCTGCCTCCAAGACAATGCCCATATTGGCTAACTCATCTATGTCAGCGATCATTTGAGTCCCGTGGGCCTCAACTGATGCGCCGTCTGTCATCCGGGAGCGGAAGAGTTTCCTTACTAGCTCGTACCTCTTCATCCGCTTGTTAGTGCGGTGAAGATCACGCAATCTTGCCATCATGTTATAGGGATCCAAGTCCCTATTCTGGCGTCTGAAATGCTGGGTCATTGCAGCTAGCATAATTGACTGAGCTTGGTCACAATCGTCACTATGAGTCTTCCATAACTCTAGCTCCAGTGGCTCAGTGGGTTTAGGCGGGAGAGGCCTCTGAATAGTATACAGTACCCTCTCAGCCCCAAGCACTATCTTGAGGTTCATTTCCCAGTCGGCAAAGTTTGTCCCTTTGAAGACATTATCGCCCATGATTATGTCGCGGATATTACCTTTGCCAGTCATCTTGACAACTATAGTCCAACTATAAAGTCAACGATGTTATGGGTACAGTCAAACTGTTACAAGTAAAATAACAATATATTAGTCCAACTAATTATTAAAATATTGACGAAATAATTTTGAAAGACGAGTAAGGCTAATTATCTGAACGAAATTGCAAATTCAATAATAGCCTCCCACTATTTTCTTCAAGTCTCTAACCCTCTGTAGAGGACTCGGGAAATCGAATTTCCTAGTGGGCTAGGATCCCATTAAATAACACACAACCTTGACTTTGGCCAATAAAAATTGTATGCTATTTAACTTAGGTAGATCTCCATGATCAATTGGATCTCATCCAATTCCTAGATCCGGTTAGGTGGACATCCAAGTCCGAAACATACGTATAATGTCAATGTATCCAATACATTTTCCTAACCCTATCATCTGAATCATCTAGGCCTTGGCTTTGGCCAAAAACAAACCTAATGATTCCAGTTAAGCGGGACCCATTGACGAGGAAAGTTTCGTAATCAATGTCATTGGACAAAAAGTGACCTTGACTTTGGCCAATAAAAATCACGATTTGGACAAGACACCGATATGCAACAAAACTCTCATGATTCAAGTACATCCTTGATTGACAAAGGTCTTGACTTTGGTCAAAAACAAACCAATGCCAACTTCGGATCTTGAACAAGAACCATTCAATGGAAGGATATTCGCTTAATATAAATTGAGGGATTTTCGCGTAATTGGCAACCAATTTATTTATCTTTGTTAGGTCTCATCATCATACACCCTTAAGCATGCTTCTAAAACATCATAAAGCGCGTAAAGTAGATTAATAGTGATATGCGGATGGATATATAAACAACTTGTTCCTAGAACAAATCACTCCATTTCCTCTCCCCGCTAGCACTATTCTACTACTACCCAATTACATAATACAATAAGAGAAACCTCATTTACATTGAGGGGAATTAGGTGAGAAGAGAATACAAAGAGATAAAGAGATAAGGCTGGACACGCAGGTCCAATTTATAAATTCCAAATTTAAACAATTTCTAAAATTACCCTTTCCCTTCTAATATCCATCCGATATACACTATTCATTCATCACATACATATATATTCAAACAAGACATGCTTCTACAACCAATCTAATCCAATTAATTAGTCTTTGTTTAAGTGATCATCCAATGTTCAAACAACGGTTTGATTTTGCGCGAGTCCTACTCGATTGAGAATAAGTACATAAGGTACGAATTCGCGAATTATATCGAACTACTAATTAAATCTGATTTAATTCGTATTCAATACTAATTCAATTATTAATTCCAAATTAAATGTTTACACTTTTAATGTGCTTAAAGACTTAGATTCTAAATCTAATTCTATTGGGTCTCAAAGCCCAACTAACATCCAATGTTTAATTAATTCAAGTCAAATGGGCTTTGAATTGATTTATTAAGGCTTGGGCTTTGGTCAATGTGGGTCAAACCCAATTACCAAGCCCAAATAAGGAATCACCCTTAAAAGCCATAAAACCATTTTAAGCCCATAAGGCCCAATTAAATTATAAAGCCCATTATATTATATTTGGACTTAATGGAGTGATTTAGGCCCAAATTGGATCCAATCCTTTTGGCCCAAATCTACTTGGTCCAACCAAGCCCATTATGCCCAAATACAATATTAAAAGCCCAATTCACCAATTAAGCCCATTAATTAAATTTTATATTCCAAACATTAAAGTCCAATTAATTAAAGTGTAACACCAAGATTAATACATTAAATCAAATATTTCAAAAATACCCATTTAATTTATTAATCATGTATTGTTCAAAATAAATGTCCAACATTAATTTTAACAAAAAAATCAACTCCATTTCATGTCCTTGTAGATTCGGCCAATGTAAGTTTTTTGTGTCGATTTGTTTTTCAATCCGATTGAATTACTAATCTACGTCCCGTATACGTTCTAAGTCATCCAATGATCTTAAACACAAAAAATTCCAATACATCAAATGTAACATACCATTCGGCCAAGGTCAAATTTTTGGGGAAAAATCATCCAATGCATTTTTCATAAAATTGATTTCATATAATGTCATTTAACATACATATAAGCATACTCATTCATCAAATTTCACAAGACCATGCTTCAATCAATTTTACCCAAATTTAACCTAAAGTATTTCATGCTTAAACCTAGCTCAATGATACCATTGTTGGTTTCTATAATATGTCCCAAACAAAGATTAAGCATATGAAATACTATATTTGAATATATATAAAAGACTTGAAGCATGGCGGAATCATACTTACAAAGCTATGTGATGAAGAAGATAATCAAATGGTGGAAGCTCCAAGTGTTGGAAGATTCGGCCAAGAGGAGGAAGAAGACTTGAAGCTCCAAGCTTTTGTATTCCAAGCTCTTTGATGGTTTCCCTATCACCTCTTTTGATCCCTTGCTTGTGCTAGCAAAAATGGAGAATAGAAGATCAAATCTTCCTTGCCCTTGTCAATGGTGATTCACGGCAATTGTAAGAAATTTGAGAGAGAAAGAGTTTTGTGTAATTGATTTTGTTTTACCAAAAATCAATTTATATTTATGCCATAATTTATTAAATTAATAATAAATCTATGACACAAACCATGCAATGGCTTAGAGTGTCAAACACTCAAACTCCATGCAAAACATTTGAGTGTAATGCACACTATCACCATGCAATGCCTTTGAGTGTTATGCACACTATCACCATGCATGCCTATCAATTAAATAATGCATATAATGACAAGTGTCATGTGGGCCCCACACGTTTCCCAATGAAAGTGGGCCCACGTCCACTCACGCGTTCGGGTTCGATATTTCCGAAATACCGAGCTTACGTCGCGACGTTAATTAAACCGAATTTAAATAAATAATTGCGCCTGGCGAAATTATTATTTACGTCGCTAACGAATTAATTCTAAATTAACTCGTATGCCCGAATTAAAATCTAAATTTAATTTCGCGTCGAAATCGAATTTCGATTATTATATCGAATACAATAATTTTATCGATTACTTCCAAATTAATCGTTCTCTCTCTAAATTAGGCACTTTATCCAAGATAAAGTTTCTCCGCAATTAATCCAAGATTAATTAAATCCGAATCAAATATCATAGGTGAATCTTCAGGAAGCGACCCAAGAGATCTCCGGATATTTTGGCAGTAAATACGGTCGTCGGATAATCCGAACACGTACGTACCTCGTACTACGTCTTTACCGATTTACAAGACAAGGTTGGCTTCTAGCAAAGCGCCATGCCTACCCAATTCTCCAGAAATATTCTTATAGGAATATAAGATCTGTATCAAGCGTAGTATACCGTAGTATTGCGTACATCGATCCAGTATCGGATGATCACATGCTAGGCCTGGGGCTGGAGATGTGTCTGCCCCGTACGAAACATATCGGACATCAAGCAACTAGTCTCTTTAAATCGGACAATCCTGACCTGGTCATATTGTCCCGACGGTTGCAACCTTTTATAGAGTACTAGTATGTGCCCTGCGTGATCATCACCTCCATATGTCTGAAGCGATACTTCCATCTCGACATCACATCCAGTACACTACGATTCTTGATAAACCCAGAAGAGGTGTACACAGAACCGGTTAAGGTCCCCAACACCAAAACCAAAGTTTACCGATTGTCGCAAGTACTAGCGATGTAAGTCTCAGGTTAAGACCATATACACCTACCCTGATGCGGCCTCCCATAGACACGCAGACATACTACCAATGGGATTCTGCGGGGTCTATCCAGAGCGAAGCTGTTTTCCGTACCATCGGTAAAACACAACCTCCTATCGCACTTGCATAAGTATCCAATACTTAAATATATGAGAACTATGCCGTTGTGCCCTCACAACGTGCACAAGCGCAATACTAGTCTATTCCGCATTATCGATGTCCGATCTCGATAATACTACGACTAGGGATATTTAATGATTAAACCTTATGGATTGATACTGTCTCATATCATCTCAATCCGGTACTAATCATATGGACTTTCGCCATTTATATATCAAAGTAAATAACATTACAAAACGGCAAAAGGCAATTTCATTATCACATAGTTAATTTTGTACAATAATACAATATCATTTACAAACAGTGACGCTATGGGACATAATGTCTAACAGTTCACTGCCAAACCAGTGAAGAAATTTGCCCCATGGGCGTGTGAGAGAGAGAGAGATGAAGTGAGAGAGAGATGATTTTGGTTGATGGCTAAAGTGTATCCAATACACTTATGTGAATTTCAAATTCATTTCATGTGAATTTTGCTTTCAAAAAGTCAAGCAATTAAAGCCAATCAACCTCCATCAACTTACATCACTCATGAATAGTGACTTGCGTCAATCACTCAAAGTGAAAGACATGCATCACTTGATTGACGAATGATGTGACGCTAATTACGACTAGTGATTTGACGCTTCATTTGACTTGCGTGCCGCATTCGAATTCCAAATGCGAATGTGCTCGCAAACAATCCCGGGCTCGGGTTTGCTAATTCCAAATTAACGAATTTTTCGTTGCGTCGTAATTAAATGATTACGCCTAGCGAAATCACTATTCACGTCGCTAACGAATTAATTCTAAATTAATTCATTCGCCCGAATTAAAATCTATTTTTAATTGCGCGTCGAAATCCAATTTCATTTAATATATCAAATATATTAATTAATCGATTAATTCCAAATTAATCGTTATCTCTCTTTAATTGATATTTTATCCCAGATAAAATATCTCCGTAATTAATCCCAGATTAATTTTCTCTCTCTTCTAATTAATCCCAGATTAATTTAGAGTGTGAGTCATACGTTATCGGTGAATCTTCGGGTAGCGACCCATGAGATCCCCGGATATGTTGGCAGTAAATTCGGTCGTCGGACTATCCGAACACGTAAGTACCTCGTACTACGTTTATACCGATTTACAAGACAAGGTTGGATTCTAGCAAAACGCCATGCCTACCCAATTCTCCAGAAATATCCTTAGAGGAATAAAGGATCTGTATCATGCGTAGTATACGTAATATTGCTTATTTCGATCCAGTATCGGATGATCACGTGCTAAGCCTGGGGCTGGAATTGTGTCTGCCCCGTACGAAGCACATGTCGTATGTCTGGTAACTAGTCTCTATAATAGGATAAACATGACCGTGTCATTTTATCCCGATGACTGCAGTACGTAAGAGTACTAGTACCGTATCCTACGTGACCATCATCTCCATATGACTGGAGTGACACTTCCGTCTTGACATCACACCCAACACACTACGATTCTCAATATACCCAGCATAGGCGTACACAGAACTTGTTAAAGCCTTGGATGACCGCAACCAAAGTATATTGATTGTCGCAAGTATTAGCGGTGCAAGTCTAGGGTTAAGACCAAATACACCTACCCTGATTTCAGACTTCCATAGACACATAGTCATACTACCAATGAAAATTCGAGGGGGTTTTATCTAGAGCGAAGCTGTTTCCCATACCATCGGTAAAACATAACCTCCTATTACACTTGCATGAGTATCCTATACCCAACATATGAGAACTATGACGTTGTGCCTCACACACGCGCACAAGTGTAATACTAGTCCTTTACATATTTATCGATGTCCAATCTCGATAATACTCTGACTATGGGGATTTTAATGATTTATCCTTCGTGGACTGATACTGTCTCATATCATTCTCAATCCAGGAACAAATCACAAGGCCCTTTATCATTTATACATCTAGGTGATCTAATCACAAATGATAAAGTGCAATCTCCTTTGTCACATAGTTAATTTGTACAACAAACACCATGATTTGTACACAAATAGTGACGCTATGGGTCATAATTGTCCAACACATCTCCATATGACTGAAGTGATACTTCCGTTTGACATTACACCCAACACACTACGATTCTCAATATACCTAGTATAGGCGTACACAGAACCTATTAAAGCCCTGGACGACCTCAACCAAAGTATATTGATTGTCATAAGTACTAGCGGTGGCAAGTCTCAGGTTAAGACCAAATACACTTACCCTGATTTCGGACTTCCATAGACACATAGTCATACTACCAATGGAATTCTGAGGGGGTCTATCCAGAGCGAAGTTGTTTCCCGTACCATCGGTTAAAACACAACCTCCTATTACACTTGCATGAGTATCCTATACCCAAATATATGAGAACTATGACGTTGTGCCCTCACAACGGCACAAGTGTAATACTAGTCTTTTACGTATTTATCGATGTCCAATCTCGATAATACTCTGACTAGGGATATTTAATGATTTATCCTTCGTGGACTGATACTGTCTCATATCAATCTCAATCAAAGAACAAATCATAGGGACCTCCTATCATTTATATATCTAGGTGATCTAATCACAAATGATAAGAGATCAATCTCATTTGTCACATAGTTAATTTGTACGACAACACCATGATCTGTACAAATAGTGACGCTATGGGTCATAATTGTCCAACAAGCCAACCATGTCTTGTAAATCAGTGAGAACGTGGTACGCGGTATGCACGTGTCGGATAGTCCGACAATCGAATTTAGAATTAATTCACAAGCGACTTTCGTAATAATTTTGCTAGGCATTATTATTTAATTAAATTGGAATTAATTACGTCGCGACAGATAAAAAAAATAAACGGATTAAACGAACCCGAGCCCGAAGTGTGTTGTCTAATCCAACTTGAATTTTGAATTTAGTGGTGGGACCCACTACCTCACATCAATTGTCAATCTAGTTGATGGAAGTGGTTGAGAGCATTTAATGGAAACTTGCTCAACACACTTTTCCTTTTTCTTTTTGAAAAGATATACACCTTTTTGAAAGAAAAGAATTGGTATTAGTTTTAGAACAAAATATCAAAAACACTACTTCTCTCTTCTTCCTCAAAATGCCGTGAGCCTCTCTATTGGAAAAGAAATTTTTGTTGCAAAATTTTCTTGAGCTAGCAGTTAAAGGAGTCTTGTGAGGTGATAGGGAAACTCACCCTTGGGTTGGAAACTTTCAACAAAGCTTGGAGCTTCTTCAACATACAAAGAATTTTTGAAAACCAACATTCGTTCAATGTAAGTTTTTTCCGCAAACTTTCTTGAACATTCACACACAATATCATGACTTAGAGACATTGGGCATGTCTAGGACACTAATAGTTACATCATGATATAAGTACGACATGCCTTGAAATAATAATAAGTGCTTGAGTGGATAAATTTAACCCAGTTCCAAAGCATACTCCACGACCTATATTCTAATTTAGTTTCTCTATTACAGATCATCGCAGAGGAACCGCAATTCTTTTCGACGAGTAGCATAGCACCAGCCAAATTTCAAACCTATGAGTGAACATTCTTTTCTTAGTTGATTTTATATATGATTGTTTTAAATATGAGACTTTCCCGTTTTTAGGGCGTTAGCCAAGTTCACTTTTAATAACTTTTTGATTGAGCATATATGAGAAATGATTTAGAAAAGAGATGTTTTCAAAGTATGATTTTATGATTTTCGAGGCATGGGGGAAAAACCCCCCTCAGTATATAACTTGTCACATATATGGAATTGACGGAGAGGACATGTGCACATGTAGAGGATTGATGGGACGACGATACGTAACGCCTCCAGATCCTAGTTCAGGAGTAGGGTTGACAGATGCCCATAGATCCAAGATTCAGAGCTTAGAGGTTAGCATAGATCCACACCCCCAGTTCTAGTTCAGTGGCTTGGGGGAAAACGATACGTTACGCCCCTAGACCATTAGTTTCTGGGATATGAGTGGTATGCATTGGAGTACGATGGTACGTAATGCCCCAATGTCAATGATTTCCACTTCTGGCTCTAGTTAGACTTATGGGGGGGACGGCGATACATAACGCCTCTTTACGTCAGGGTTTTCAGAGATCAATTTGCAGATACAGATTTCAGGAATAGTTTTTAGAGATAAGGTTTTTAGAAAGGCAATTTCCAGAAATGATAGTTTTCTAAAGAAGTTCTAGAAAGAAAAATTGTTTTTGCAGCAAGACTCAGAGTTTTACAGACAGAATAGTTTTTACAGAAAAGTTTTGCAGAAAAGTGAGGTTTTCATATAAGAGTGGTGTTTTCATAAAAGTATGGCTTTTCTGGTGACATATAGGGATTTGTAACCAAAAGTTTTTTTTAATAACACATCAATTTTTGTTTTAATTGTCCACTTACTCAGATCGTTCAACGATCTAACCCCTCACTCCTAGTGTTTTGTTTTGCAGGTTTATGGAGGATGAGCTCGGGAGGATGGATAGTGATGGCAGTGACTAGGGTGTTCGGTCCACCAAGTCTAGTTAGAAGTTAAGTTCAGTCAAGTCAAGTAAAGTCTTACATATAAACTTTCATGTATAGAGTTATTAAGAAATACGATATTGTTTGTGCAGTCGTGTAAATTTTGTATTATGTACCATGTTAAGGATTTGGGCATTAGTTCCATATATGAAATAATGTTGAGAAAAGTATTAACATTGCTTGTAGTTCAGAAGTCAGTGGCCTAGGTGAATAATATGGCCTATTCCCTACTGGTAGCATCTCTCGAATTGGGGATGTTACAAAGATGGTATCAGAGCATAGTCTAGGGAGTCAGTGATAGCAATGGGTAGAGTGATGGGGTATTATATACGTTGTCTGCCTGGGATACTAGTATATAAGGTATTACCTCTCCAGTATCCGATCCTCGAGTACGTCCTCAAGCTCCAGAGACAGGTTAGTAAGCATTCCTAAGGCTACCAGAATTTCTTCCCAATAAATAACCCTAATTTTTGCGCTAATTATGAATCATTCAATGACTATTCGAAATTATTAGTAAAAGATCAAGTTAAGCTATGAAACTAGAAAATGCAAGTACTTAAGGATGTAAGAAAAGAAAACTATAAGAAAGGAAGAAAAGATGCAAAAATGTTTAAGCAGCCATAGACAGAAATGAATAGTAATGTTCTAAGGATACCCACCCAGGAAAGTAGGAAGAGAAATAGAAAGCTATAAAAGAAAGTAAGGAAAAATTTATTGATATTCAAGTAACAAGAGTCAACAAAAGATAAAAGTACAGAAACAAAATGCATCATTTCTCATTTCTCATAAGATAAAAATACAGAAACAAAATGCATAATAATAAAAAGAATAGAATAAGTCTGAGCAAGAGGAAAACTTAAGTACCTGTTCCATCATTTCTCGTAAGATTCTTTCCTTCCTAGTAAGACTCATCCTCTCATCCAAAAATTCCTTCAAGTATATCCAATAGCCTTGAATACCTCTTATAGGTAACAAGTTTCCCGAGTAATGAAGAATAGACAGAAAGATAAAAGAAGCAAGAAATCAGAATTAGACATGGGATTTCCGAAAGACTAGAGACGTCAAGAAATGAGAAGAGGTTATAGGTCCCCAAACCCAGGCCTGCAAGCAAGCGAATGAAGGCTGTAAGCGGAGATAAATAGTTACCTTACCCCAAGCGACCCGACATAGATACGACCTTGACCTCCCTGATCCCCACCCCTTGATAATATGAGATGAATGAATTGTCCTGAAAGAGTCTATTTCATATCTATCTTACATGAGTAATAAACTTTAACAGGACATGAAGTACCAGAATGAAGACGACGATATCCATCAAGACCTTGTTCGAACCTCTATGAGAATAGATTGTTGTAAGGAAGCCGACGAGGGTTTATCCAAAAAATTAGAACGAAAGATATTAAGAGGTAGATCACCTAGAAAAGGTTAAAGAAAATTTTGAAGTAGAAGGAAGAGAACCTAACATAGTCCAACAATCTACAAAAGCTAGTGCAAGGATTATAGTACTAGTAGAAGCCTATAGAATTGACCAACAAAGTATAAACCTAAAGATCGGATCAATGCTAGTAGAAACATTTATGTAAGTTCAAAAGGATAGACTCGTGATATCAGAAACACTCAAGAGTTAACATGAATACCAATGTGAACAATAAAATTAAAAAGGCATAGTTATAGCCTATAGCAAGCGCAGAGAGCAGAAATTTAGAAATGGCCCATAAGAGTAAAATATTATTGGCCCCGACACCATGAGAAAGAGCCAAAAGATAAGATATAAAAGTTATGAGAAGGAAACAAAAAGTGACAAGAGAATTTAGTACAAATAGTGTCACATGAGGCGGTAACGTAAAGACCTTTCAGTGATTGATAAGGGTTAAGGAACCTTAAGACATGTAATAGTCGACCCAAGTCTCAACAGAACAAATGACAACCTCTCATTCCAGTAGTCCTGACTGTAGTAAATATATGGATACCTAACCAGATCTTTACCGAGCTTGGGTAAATAACAAAATGGGTATTTATATATCTCTATAGAATGCATATATTCACCCCTCCGCTCGAAGCTTAGTAAGGAGAAACAAGTGAAAAAATACATTTGATAAATTAGTTGAATCGCGAGATGACTGGTCAGCCATATCCATGAGTTCAACAGAATATAGATATGAAGCATGAGATAGAATAGTTCGAAGTCACGATAAGTCGAGCCAAATCTAGAAGCCATCGTATTGAGAAGGAATGACTAGATAAAGAGTAGCACTTGGACCAAAAGATTTAGTAGAGGTGTCCGAAGCAATCGAAGTTGATAGGTTCTCAGGAGAGTAAGAATATAAGGAGTTCAATGAACTGAGATAAGAAATAAAACTTATGTATTGGAGTAAGCCTCTTAAAGAATGAATAATAAAAGGGAGTATAGTAAGACTCTGGGAGAGAGAATTTACTTCAGGCGATTGAGCAATAAAGACTAGTGAAAATAATTATAGAGAAGTTTCACAAGAAGAGGTAGTATGGTCCATGGTCGAAAAACGGATCAAGAGTATAGTTAAAACAAAGAAATTTAGAGCGCACCTAGTAGAAGCCCTTAGTGTGAGAACCAACACCATATATGTATATTGAGAGCCCTAAGCATGTAGATAACCAGCACATGCCATTACAACACAGATAACTAGTGAGATCAACACAACTGAAAAGGTTTTAGATCAAAATCCCACCCCTCTCCACCCTCGATTATACAACAGTAGCCAAGATAGAACTCAATGATTGTATACTTCCAGGAATAAGTAAATGCGTAGTGAAAAGAGAACAAAGTGTAAGACCCTCGGATATAGTACAAGAGCTGAATAGACGAAGAAAATAACTCTAAGTGAGAGATTTAGAAGAGAAGTTGTCAAGAGGAAACCATGAAGAGAGAAGTATTAGTCTAGTAGTGTTGGGAATATAAAGGAACATCGTTAGACATAGCTAGGAGAATGTAAGAAATGATATCCTTCGGATAAGAAAGCAGAGACATAGGCCACAAAGTTCAAGGAATAGAACAGAGCAAGGGAGAGAAGACAAAAGGTCAACAAGTAAAAAGTTGGAATTAGAATTGTCGAGGTGTGATGACAGTATGAGAGAATACTAAGTAAGCAATGACATAAGTGCGTAACAATAAGGATTCTCAGTTTTGGAATGAAACAAGAGATCCATTACGTTTCAGCTCACGTAATCTATACAAAATACCCAGTCCTAGTCTAAAATAACCAAACCACCATGTGTTTGGGGCGGCCTTAGCCATTGGTATAGGTGGTTTGGTAGATATTTAGTATAGTATGGGATCGAGAAGATAAGTTTACCGTATTACTATATTCAGCTTAGGGAATGAATCATCAAAGTATAATATATGTAAACAGACCTCGGGTGAAGATAAGATTTACAAGTCTGTATACTTTTGTATACTAGATTAACTCCACTCAGCAAAGCAAGACTATGGAACAACAAAAAGGGAAATATCCTAGAACATAACAAAGCATAAAGTACAAGTCGTGTGAAAGACAGTAACCATATAAGTGCTAGCAAAAGAAATCAGAGGTGCAGAATAGTGAAATAGAATAGTATAACAAGTGTCAACATAGTAATAAAAGAGCAAAGCTTTAGTATAAAGATGTATATAATCAAGCTTAGTATAGATACCTTGCCCCAGAACTCCTTAGCCAATCAAGAAGAATCACAAGAGAAAACTAACCTAATGTAATGTCCTTAATATGAGAACCATTAGTCGACAGTAATAGTACTTGGAGAGGTTAGCTATAAGTTATGAAGTCCTAAACACAGAGATAATCGTATATATGAGAACTCGATGGGGTAAGTTTATAAACAAAAGAGATTTAGTAAGGAGGAAACTGAGAGGGTCAAATAGTTGGTTAAAATACAATAATAAATAATAAAATAAGGTATATCTTATAATGTCATTTAAGTAGAATAGCTAAAGAACCCCGAAGTATACACAGGTCGAGGGAAAGTGAAATTTTTTGGTTAAAATATAAAGTACTATGGGGATATTGTAAACATAGAGAGTAATAACATTTCCTAAGAATATTTAGGAGTCATTGTTGTCATGACAAAGAGGTATGAAGGTTCCAAATCAGAATGGAACTACGATAAGTAGAATGGCAGGCCACAAATATAGTACAATTTTGTAACCGGTAATTCATGTGAATAGTATAGATAAAGAAAGTCGATTATAGTTAGCGGTAGGTATAACAAAAATAGAAAGCAAGGAAAGGAAGATAAGAATATCAGAGACATAAGATATTCTCGAACCAAGACAATCAACGAGTTAGACCCCAGAAAGGATTCGAGGGCTAATCCTATTTAGGGGGAGAATTTATAACGACCCCGATTACTGTTACATCGTAGGATGAATGTTACATAATAGAAATTATATTTGAACACATATACATTCATGGAATGACTTTGGGGACAATCAGTGGATTTCGCAATATTCCGATACGAAATTGTATAATATTCTATTCTGAATAGCTCATAGATTTTGGATCATAACATCCTCATACGAACTCCGATTTTTATGAATTATATATCATCGGAAATTTGATATCTCAATCGACAACTTCTGTGTTGAACATTTTTCCATATGCGAAGCAGAAATGAGTTGAAAATACAGATTAAAAATATGGATGAATAGTACTCGGACCTATATAGAGAAATCTCCAATTTTCTTGAAGGTTCTACACATTTCTTCAAAGGTGAAAATTTCAAGTGGACCCTACTATAAAATGGGGATACTATTCCTACATCTTTAAATAAAATTTTGTAGAGAAAGAGAGAGAAACGTGAGGATTAAAAGAAGAAGAAGAAGAAGAAAGAAAGAAAGTAGAGGGAAAAAGAAATAAAGAAAAAGGGCTTGGCAACCATTAAAAGCTTAGGAAGTGAAGAAAATCAAGAGAAAAAAGGTAAAGAATCTTGACCTAAAATCTTGGATTAAGAAGTTTTGTTGATATTATGCTATATGCATATTAGGAGCACATTAGGCATGGTATTTAGTGGTATATGAGCATGGAAATTTATTGAATTAAGTAAGGACCAAATACTTGGAAACCTTAGATATTGAGCTATTAAGATTATGAGATTAAAGAGTTAAGTGAATTGAGGAATGTTGATTTAGCAAGTATTTACAATAAAGTTTAAAAAATTGGTGAGTAGAAATTGTTATATGGAAGTGTGGAATGAGTGTTGAGAAAACTAGGCATGAAATATTAAAGTTGGGCTTTCAAATTGGCCTTGAGTCGCGACGTAGAACTCGCACTGTCGCGATGTGTACTGGAAATTTTCCCAATAATGTTTCTGGAATCGTACGCGTCGCGACCTGTTTTGGAAATTTTTCCAGATATATTTCTGGAATGTTGTGCATCGCGATGTGTGACCAAAAATTTCCCAAAATTAGTCTTAAATCATTCCAGCTTCACCCTAGCATGTGATAGGCCACCCTATTAGCCTCGTATCAGTTCGTGTATACATGTTACATCATGATATAAGTACGATATGCCTTGAAATAATAATAAGTGCTTGAGTGGATAAATTTGACCTACTTCTGAAGCATACTCCACGACCTATATTCTAATTGAGTTTCTCCATTATAGATCATCCTAGGAACCATAATTCTCTTCGACGAGTAGCATAGCACCAGCTAAATTTCAAAAATGTGAGTGTACATTATTTTCTTAAGTTGATTTTATATTATAATTATTTTAAATATCAGACTTACTTTCCTATTTTTAGGGCGTTAGCCAAGTTCTCTTTTAATAACATTTTGATTGAGCATATATTGAGAAATGATTTGGAAAAGAAATGTTTTCAAAGTATGATTTTATGATTTTTGAGGCATGGGTAAAAACCCACCTCAGTATATAACTTGTCACAGATATGGAATTGACAGAGAGGACATGTGCATATGTAGAGGACTGGGAGGACGACGATACGTAGCTGTAGGAACTCCATTTTTGCATATAAGTCTCGCTGATGAGTCTCACATGGAGACACTACCTCTTTAAGTTGTGGAAGTCGCGGGAAACGGACGTCGAAAGGGAAGAGTCAGAAATTGACACATTGTTGGATTTAATTCGTTTGCTTAGCTTCGGGTTTGCTCGTTAAACCTCTGTTTTAAACTTATCCTTAGCCCAAAACCCCCGCAAGTCACACACCAAGCACATACATCACCAAACCACACACCAAGCCCACCAAAACAAACCAAACTCACGCCCAAATAGACCAAACCCCACGCCCAAAGCTTCCTAAAGAAACAAACTCACATATTAAACACATGTTGAAATCAAACCAAATCACCTTCCCAAATTAAAAGATTCAAATCAAATCCCATAAATCATCTTCCAAATTAAATTAAATCACATTCCTAAACTAAATCAAATCTCATAAATCACCTTCCTAAATTAAATTAAATCACATCCCTAAACTAAATAAAATCAAATAAAATTAAATCAAATTACCTTCCTAAATTAAAGAGATGTTTTCCTTATGATACACAAACTAAACATCCTCTCATAATTACACAATATTCTTTCCCTATTCATAATAGGATAACCCCAACCCATGCCTATAAAAAGAGGCATAAACCAACCCTTCACACCTCTGGCTCATTCAAAAAAAAAAACACACATCAAATAAACCTTAAACTCTCGGCATCATCTCTCTCACCCCACGGCTCTCTCCCTCTCCACACGCATACACTCACTAAAACCCTAGAAACAAACCAGCTCTCCACTCAATTCCTTCACGCACTTCTTCTCTTCCTCATATCTCAAACTAAACAAACCACTGACCCTCTTCAAGTCACGCAACCAAAGCCTTCCCTCACGTCCCACACCGACCAAATAAGCAACAAAACTGCCAGCGAGCCTGCCCTCCACGTGAGCCCTCAACGCACAAAATAACCCTCACTAATCGACCAAACACCTCTCCACGCATCAACATACACAATAAACTTCATGCCCCCATAACCAGCCTTCACTCAATCAGCCGAATCAAACCCTAAGCAGCCCTCACCCACGTCCTCTTCTCACTGCCACAAAATAACAAAGAACATCGACCAAAGCAGCCTCATTCACCGTAAACCGTAAAAAGCGAAGATCCCTACTTTTTTCACGTAAACATCAACAAAACTAACAACCCTCCACCGATTAAACAAACCATAAATAATAAGCCATTCACTGATTAAATAAATAACAAAATTAAGCCTTTAATCGAGACCAAATCATCCCCAAAATAGCCCCCCCACATCACCGTGAAACACAACTAAAACGACCCCAAAACCAGTCCAGAAAACAGTCCAAAATACCCCAGAAAATAGTCCAAAAACAGCAGTAAAAAATAGCAAAAATAGCAGTCCAAAACAGAGGAAACAGCAGCCCAAAATAGCGAGGCAACGAAGGAAAACAGTGAACCAGTGAACCAGATGAGTTGTGGAGCATTAACCCTTCCGACGACAACTTAAAAGGTAAGACCTGAGGGCACCATTTATTGTATTTTATTTTGTCCTCCTAGAAACAGCATGCTCGGTTGGATGTGGAATATGTCCAACCGGGTATGCGTAGTCGTATATTGAAAATGGCCAAGTTCTTTGGTCACTTATTTATTATTCCACATTTATTTCACATTATTAGTCTTTTATTATTTCGCATTTAATTTCCGTTTATTGTTTATTTATATTTCCGCATTTATCAATTTAATGTGTTCATTAGATTGCGTGCTCACTTTTATTCGATTTACTTTTATGCATGCAAACTTAGATATAGGTTCTATTCCTATGTATGCAAACTTAGATATAGGTTTTATGCAAAATTAGATATAGGTTATTCTTGCATATGTATGTTGCGTAGACTCGGTTATATTATCGCATAAATCCGTTCATTACAAGTGGCATAAGTAAGAGACCATTCTGAACCCAACAGTTTGAGGTCTTCCCTTGCGAGGGGTGAGTGCAGCCTAAAATCATTTTCCCAGTTCACACTGGGTGGCGACTCCATTTTATTTCTCCGGTTTAGTCCCCTGCGGGCTACTCCATACTCCCAACCAGGCCGCGAGCCTAGAACATCGTCGCTGATTTCTGTGTCCTACAGTAACGCCCCCAGATCCTAGTTCAAGACAAGGGATGACAGATGCCCCAATACCCTAGATTCATAGCTTGGAGGGTTGCATAGATCTGCACCCCCAGTTCTAGTTTAGTGGCTTGGGGGAAGGCGATAAGTAATGCCTGAAGACCACTAGTTTCAGGTACAAAAGTGGCATGCGTTGGGGGACGGCGATATGTAACGCACCAATGTCATGGATTTGCACTCCTGGCTCTAGTTAGCATATGAGGGACGATGATTCATAACACCCTCATATGACAGGGTTTTCAGAGATCAGTTTTCAGACATTGATTTCATTAACAGTTTTCAGAGATAAGGTTTTCGAAAATGCAGTTTCAAGAAATGATAGTTTTCTAAAGGAGTTTTAGAAAGAAAAGTTGGTTTTACAGCAAGACTCAGAGTTTTATGGACAGAATAGTTTCTACATAAAATTTTTACAGAAAAGTGAGGTTTTCTGATAAGAAAAGTGTTTTCAGATAATGATGGATTTTCTGGTGACAGATCGGGATTTGTAACCAAAAGTTTTTTTTTTATAATAACACATAAGTTTATTTTAATCATCCACTCACTTAGATCATTCAACAATCTAACCCCTCACTCCAGTGTTTTGTTTTGTAGGTTCATGGAGGACGAACTCAGGATAATGGATACTGATGGCAGTCAATTGGGTGTTTGGTTCATCTAGTCTAGTCAGAAGTTGAGTTCAGTCAAGTCAAGTAAAGTCCAGTTTCAGAAATTTTGTATAACAGAGTTGCATATAAACTTTCATGTATATAGTTATTAAGAAATATGATATTGTTTGTACAGTCTTTTATATTTTGTTTTATATACCATGTTAAGTATTTGGGCATTGGTTCCATATATGAAATAATGTTGAGATAAAGTGTTAGCATTGCTTGTAGTTATGAAGTTAGTGGCCTAGGGGTATAGTATAACATATTCCCTGCCGGTAGCATCTCCCGGATTAGGGATGTTACAGTATGACACTCATACACTAAGTCTGAAGGCACATGAGTAATCAAGGATAAACAATATAATTTATAAAAACTTTGATAAATGAATAATGCATCTTATTATTTCATAACATATAATTCTGTTTACATTACATGAAGTTCTAGAGCATATATCCCAACCATTTGTCACTTGCACTAGAGTAAATGAGATATGTCACCTAATCATAGACTATCTAGGTGACCTTTAAACACTTTAGCCGACAAGGTTTTTATAAACGGATCAGTCAGGTTCTCTGAGGATGAAATCTTCTTGACAGAAACGTCTCCTCTCTGCACTATCTCCCGGATGAGATGATATTTTCTCTCTATATGCTTTCCTCTTTTTGGCTTCTTGGTTCTTTGTAGTTCCCCACTGCACCACTTTTATCGTAATAATATGTGAATGGTTTATCCATATCTGGAATAACTTCTGAAGCCAGATTGATTCCTTAGCAGCATTATAAACTGCTACATACTTAGCCTCCATGGTGGAGTCAGCAATACATGATTGCTTTATGCTCCTCCACACAATGGCCCCACCACCTAGGGTAAACACTGATCCATATCTTGATTTCATAGAATCGAAATCTATCTGAAAATCAGAGTCCGTATATCTCATGATCATATCATCATCAAAATATACAAGCATATAATTTCTCGTTCTCTTAAGATACTTGAGAATTTGTTTCACAGTTGAGGCATATAGGATATGTCTCATTTCCTCAACTCCTACGGATGTCTTAGGAGACTGTTCCTTTGACAAATGAATTCCATATCGATAAGGATATTTGTCTTTCTTTGAATTCTACATCCGAAATCGCACAAGGATCTTATCGATATGATGCATGAGACATAGCTAACAGCCGTTTCTTGCAACCCTGAAGAATCTGGATCCCAAATACATAACTGGCCTTTCCTAAATCTTTTATTTGGAATTGGTTTGCTAGCCAGGTTTTAACATTCGATAATATCTTTACATCATCCCCAATGAGTAAAATATCATCGACATACAAAATAAGAAAAACTTCATTCCTATCAATGGCGCTTGTATACACAAGGCTCATCAACATTCTACATAAATTTATAAGACTTGATCGTGGTTTCAAATCCTATGTTCCAAGATCGAGATGCTTGCTTGATTCTATAAATGGACCTTTGACGCTTGCAAACCTTTTTCTATTGACCTCGGGCTATGAACCCATCTGGTTGTACCATATAGATGCACTGATCAAGATTTCCATTAAAGAATGCAGTCTCGATATCCATCTGCTAAATCTCATAGTCATAATATGCGAAAATAAATAGAAGGGTACGGATGGATTTGAGAATGGCCACTCGCGAGAAAATATCCTCATAGTAAACTCCATCTTTCTGGGTATAATCTTTGGCCATTAGCCTAGCGTTGAAGGTTTGTACCTTCCAATCTGCTCCCCTATTCCTTTTGTAGATCCACTTGCAACCTATAAGTTTTACCCCATTAGGTTGGTCTACAAGTTCCCAGACTGAGTTGTAGTATATAGACTCAATCTCGAGGTTCATGGCTTTGAGCCATTCCTCTTTATTAGAATCATACATTGCACTACGATATGAAAATGGATCATTTAAACCGTCACTAGAAGTGATAACTTGTGCCTCTCCAACTCTTAGATAACGATTAGGTTGTCATACAACCGTCCCACTACATCTAGGTGGTAGATAATTCTGAAAAACTTGCATCTGACTCTGGAATGTCAAAGGTGCTATGTTTTTGTCAACAATTGTTAACGATGGTGTGCTAGTCGAACCAGCAAGTAACTCCTCGAGTAACACCTTACTTCAAGGTTTAAATTCTCTCATACTGTCCTCCTCTAGAAACGTAGAATTTGTCGACACAAACACTTTGTTATCTTCAGGACTATAAAAGAACCCATCCCTAGTCTATTTAGTATAACCCACAAATAGGAAAAATTGAGAAAGTGGTTCCAACTTAGTAGTCTTATTCTTCAGCACATGTGTTGGACACCCCCATCTGTGGAAATATCGTAAACTAGTTTTACGACCACTCCACAACTCAAAGGGAGTCATAGGAACAGACTTAGATGGTGTTAGGGATATGCCCTATACCCAACTTGTGGATGAGCTATATGTACATGTATTTGTAATATTTTCATTAATTAATAAAATGGCAATCTTTATTATACGTGTCTTAAATAAATTATATGAATCATCAAACACTGTAATAAAGCCCTTGGAGTAATAAGATGATGGCTTCCACGTCTTATGAGAATCATTACTCTCAAACGTTCCTAGTCATAGTTTTGTGAACAATCTCGGCGTTCACAAAGCGGAGAGAGTAGCATGATGATATGATCCGCCCTTAAGTGGGGTAGCCGATCTCATAGGCTACTAGCAGAGATCCGTCCGCTTAGTGTATCACATGGATGCATGAGTTGCTCGTGTCCATCGAACTGACCATCGAAAGTTTTCACATGGAGTGTTTATCGCATGTGTCTGTGAGAATTTTCATGTATCGATTGTATGACTAGTCCTTAGACTTTAGGTCTTTACAATCTTATGTGTGGATCAAATGACTTTGACATTCTCATTCCTCGGTTCTAAAGATCTGGTCATAAGGGTCTGATTGGGTCATTTGTTGAAACATATGAAGTTTGTAAAGATACAACAGAGAATCGCCACTCTCTCGGATAATATTTTCTTATAAGAGTAGTATTCCAGTTCGCGGGTTGATATGTGTGATCAGTGCTTGAGACTGTGGCCACAGCGGAAGAATCATGTGAGATTCTTGTGTTAACACAATTCATGACACTATCAACATCATACCTTTGACTATATGGGTAGACACTTTCCATACCCTAGGTCAAACGGTGGGGATACAGTGAGGCGAGAGACCGTATCATATGTAAATCACATACAGAATGTGTATATATATCTTTCCTTCTCATTTGGGGGCCTTGGCATGTTGCTAGATGTCAACCTTGGTCATTGAAATCGAACGACCATCTGATCGGAGGATAATTTATGTTCGATTAAATTATCACGTTTCATTTCATGTCCAACTTGAGGGGAACCCAAAATGTCACACACAACAAACTTGAAATCAATGGTTAACAATGCACAATACAAATTTAACAGCATATATGATTGCTGTATGAATTGTTCATAAATGGTTCAATGTGGTTAATTATTGAACATATCATTTATGAGGTTCCAAAGTGGCTTAGGTATTGGTGAATGACGATATGAGCACTTTGGGAATTGGAAAAATGAATAAGAAAAAAAAACGTGAATGGTAAATTTATTTATTTGTTTTGAATTCCAATTCGGCCCAAACTCTTATTAGGGTTTTATAATCTCATTAAACCATTATATTAAGATCAAATGGCTAAGATTTAATTAGCATTTACCCCACATCAAATTCTTAATTAATTTTGTTGTCTTTGGAGCACCTATATTAACCCAAAGAATTCTCTAAAATTTTTACACCAAAACCTTTCATATCTTGGGTTTATATAAGTGAGCAACTCTAAAGTTTAAGAGTAAGCCACTGATTTTGAGGATCCTTAAGTCTAATTGACTAGAGGAACCTCGAGTTAAAAGTTTTAAGGTATTTGCTTAGGCTAGCACCAATGGAAAAATACATATGCACTCAAGGCGTAGCCTTGCCGTTGAATTTTGGCTTTGGTGTGTGCACCTTTGGAGGCCACACACTTGGGTGGCTCTTTGGAACATGGAAGAGCTTGTTGAGTTCGAGAAAAGCTTGTAAATTGGAGGGAGGACTGGATGAGTCTTCAGTTCAAGTAAGTCTTTTTCTTTCTTTATTTTAATTAGAGTTCTTATGATAGTTAGCTTGTTTAGGTTTATGTTCTTTGCATGTTTTATGAGTTTTTATGCTTAGAATATATAGTAACATGCCTAGGCTTATAGAATAATCAAAACGAATGGGTGTTGGGCAAATGGATAACGACATCATAATTTTTTAACTTTTCACTGCGCACTCGCGGCCGTTTCCCAACAGATGGAACTACATTAAGGATATACATTGGTTTTTGTAATGCATATCCCCAGAATGAACTAGGTAGTGAGCTATAACTAAATATAGATCTTATCATGTCTAGTAGAGTCCAATTTCTTCTTTATGTAACACCTTTTTACTGTGGTATTCGAGGTGTTATGAGTTGGGACATTATCCCATGATCAACTAAGAATTCCTTGAAATCTCTGTCAAGGTATTCTTCTCCTCGTTCTGATCGTAGAGTTTGATCATCTTACCTAATTAGTTCTCAACCTCAACAAGATACTCTTAAAAATTTTCAAAAGTATCTGACTTATGCTGCATTAGGTAAACGTACCCATATCTTGAATAATCATCAATAAATATGATGAAGTATTCATAACCACCTCGGGCTCTTTCATTCATCGGTCTGCAACCGTCCGTATATATTAGCTCAAGTGGTTGATTTGCTCTTATACATGTAGACATGGCAACGCTGTTTGGGCTCTCGGCCCGATCGGGAGTACGGAGTAGCCCGCAGGGTACTAAACCGGAGAGTGAATGGAGTCGCCACCCAGTGTGAACTGGGAAATGATTTAAGGCCGCACTCACCCCTCGCAAGGGAAGACCTCAAACCGTTGGGTTTAGAATTGTCCCTTACTTACGCCAATTGTAATTAAAGAATTTATGCAATAGTATAACCAAGTCTTATGCAACACATGCAAGATAATTTAATCAACGTCTAAGTTTGCATACCCATAAATGTAAATAAAATGAAAACAAACGCATGATCCCATTAACATATTAAACAAAGAAGTGCGAAAATATAAATAAATAACAGTAAAAGCGTTAATAATAAAGAGAAATGATTAATTACGTAATGCAAAAAGGAAAGACCAAGGAGGCAAACATGCACAAAATATAATAAAAATAGGTCTGTTCACTGTATGTGTATTCGTGTAGCGTTCGGGAATGCATTCGAACGGTAAACAGAATGCATGCATTCGTGTAGCGTTTGAGAACGAGTTCGAACGAGATTACCAAAGTGGTATCTAAAATGACATAAACACGTGCGTGAATGTTTTTCAAGCGGTACGTGGAGTTGTATCCCAAGTACAGACCGCACTACCGTCCATTCAGATTCAGCTACGGAATTTATGTCTGGGTTTCCATCCGATATACCGCAAAAGATAACACGCAATCATTAACACAATGCAATCATTAACCCAATGTTGACATACATGAAATATGATAATGCATATAACAATAAATAATCGAAGAGACAAATATGTGAAATAACAAGAAAGATAAACAACACAAAATGAATGCGGAATAATAAAACTACCATAAATGTAAATTAAATGCGAAATAGTAAAAAGGAAAATAACACGAAATAAATGCCGAATAATAAAAATATGTGACCAAAGAATTTGGCCGTTTTTAATGTAGGATTTCGCATGCCCGGTTGGACGTATTTCACGTCCAACCAAGCATTCCATTTCCAGGACGACAAAATAAAATATAACAAATGGTGCCCTCAGGTCTTACCTTTTAAGTCGCTTCTCGGGAGTGCGTTGGGACATCGCCGAAAGGGTTAACATTTCCGCTATTTTTTCTGGTTCGCTATTTTCTTTATTTTCACCCACTGTTTCGCTGTTTTGTTCACTATTTTTTTGGGTGGTTCGTGGACTGATTTTCAGGGGGTGTTTTAGGTGGTTCTTGGACTTTTTTTGGCTGATCTGTTCATTGTTTTGGCGGACTATTTTGGGTTATTTTCTGGACTGGTTTTAGGACTGTTTATGGTTGTTTTGGGGTCAGTTTGTTGGCTCGGTTTGAGGTCTGGTTTACTCTCGGTTTAAGGGTTGTTTTACTCACTGTTTTGGGGTGTTATAAGGGACTATTTTTGTTGAAGGTTTATTGTCTTTTAGTCGGTGGGGGCTTTGACGTGGCCTGTGTGCGTGATTTGGGTGCTTTGGGGACGTGTGGGTTGGCTGTCTTATTACTAGGTGGAGGGTTGGTTCGTGGGCATGTATTCAGTGAGTGAGAGCATGTTGCCGTGTGTATTTGACATGAGTGAGTGACTTTGTGTGGCTTGTTGTTCACGTGGTCTTTGCCGAGAAGGATCGTGCATGTGTTTGGTTTGTTCGGCTGGTGGGGTCTTTATTTTTGGTGGTTAGTTGCTTGCTTTTTGTCGGTTTTTTTGAAGGGATTTTTGGTGTTCTTTGAGTGGAGATTGAAGGGCAGTTTGTGGGTGTAGGGATTCACGGCGATGGATTGCTTCACGTTCAGATTCACACTGATTTTTTGCTTTGTTTATTCACATTTTCTGGCCGGGTCGGTGATGGTTTTTTGTTTCGGCTAAGGGGTGTTGCTTTTCACGTTGATTTCAGGGTTGTGGTGACTTGTTCTGTTTGTGTTTTTTCGTTTGTTTGATCAGTGGCTGCTTGTGTTTGTTTTGTTGAGCAAGGTGTGTGGCCTGCCGTGAGTGTATGGCTTTGTCGTATATCAGCTTGTGGAGTCGTGAAGGGTCAAGGGTGCTGTAGGGTTTTCTTTACCTTGCCGAGGTATTTTGATAGAGAAGAGGGAGTTGGTCGAGAGGTTAGAGATAGGAGATAGGGGCCCCTAGTCTGTATTAGGGTTTCATTCTTTTCATTTTTTGAGTGAGAGCCGACCAGATGGAAGAGAGAGGCGAGTGTGTATTAGGGTTTTTTTGTTGCCGTGAATCCAAGGGAAAAACGAGTCCAGGTTTTTTATTTAGTGGTCTTTTGAGGGGTGTGTATGGGCTTTCAATGGGTGCATGTGGGCTTTGGATGGGTGCGGGGGTTTTGGGCCAAGATTAATGTTTTAAACATGAATTGACTAAGCGAACCTGCGGCTAACTAGCGAATTTAAATTTGACGAGCTATTAATTTTAGAATTTTCTCTTCCGGCGTCTATTTCCCGCGACTTATCGGGTAATGCCTCCATACGAGGCTCATCATTGGGCACTATGCGAAAATACAGTGTCTACAATGCATTTCCTGTAAATGGTCTTTTGGCCATCTTTCCCTCTAGACAGGATTCACATGCTGGTAAATTTCCACGCTTTAACTAACTTATAAATCTAGTGAAGACATATTAAGATGCCACATATATGTGTCGTTATGAGAAATCTTTTTCCATTTTATTTTAGATTTTTCAGCCTTAAATATTTCATTGTTGAGCAGTGAATTATTTGTTAATGATTTTAACACATATAAATTATTTTATGAGTATCCCAAGCTTATAGTTTATCCTTTTCTACCAATAATAACCAAATTACTATTAAAAGAAACGGAAAAACCATCATCCAAAAGTTTAGAGACAGAAATCAAATTCCTGTGAAAATCAAGAATAAATAATACACTGTTCAAATTTAAATAACTATTATTGGAAAAATTTTAACTGGAAACTCCCACTACTCTTACTCAAATGGCATCCTTTGTCCTGACCCTCATGGTGTAGTCACCTTCAGTAAGGTCCATCCATGAGACAAGTAGTTGTAAAGAAGAACAATCATGGTTAGTGGTTCCAGAATCAACAATCCATGCGGATTTATCATCCCCCACTAATAGAGATTCGATAACAAGTAAATTGTATTTACCTGTAGCCTTCTTCTCTTTCAGCTTAGCCAGGTATCTAGGACAGTTCCTTTTCCAATGCCCATCATTGTTGTAGTGGAAACACTTTCCTTTGGGCTTGGCACCCTTGGAACCCTTCTTGTTCTTCTTCATTGGCTTTCCCTTAGCCTTCCCATTGTTTTTCTTCTTGTTCTTAGCAGAGTTAGAAGATTCGGCCACATTTTCCTCTCAATTGGGCTTACAAGGATCCACCAGCATGGACTCATAATAGGTGAGCTCATTTAGCAGCCGAGTCAAAGTAAGAGACAATTGTTCATAACATAGTTACTTTTTAACTACTTTCAATGATCATGGTCACCTTTATTCGCTCGCCAATACGAGCTCCATGAGTTTCAGCCGTATTGAGATAGGTCATCATCCTCAAGACGTGCTCTTGGAGTGATGTCTTTTCCTTCATCCTAGCGATGATCGTTGAGCCCATGGCCTCATGATGCTGGTGCTTCAAATGCTACGCGAACATGCCCTGCAATGACTCCATCATCAAAGATGTTGTAGCAATAGGTTTATACTGACATCCCTGCTAAAAGGTAGCAACAGGCTTTCCCATTAACCGTGACATATTTATGGTAAGCATCCCGTACAGCTTGGCCATAGTTTCTAGCTGGCTCGAGAGGACACTCCTATGTAATGACAAACTTAAGATCTTCACAAACCAAAATGGGGTTCATGTTACTTTTCATTTTACATATATTTCTCCCATTAATTTGCCATTAGAGAGAATAACTATTATTGGAGAAACCATGGCTCAAATAAAATAAAGTAAACATGCATTTAAAATCCATTCATCGCATATTATAATTATCAAATATTTAGGAAGAAAATTAAATATGATGCATGAACCATGTATAATAAATTAGAAATCTAATAGAATCTCTATGCCACGAAAATCTATAATCCCGCAAATAAGTGCCGCCGTCTTAGGGATATGCCTTATACCCAACTTGTGGATGGGCTATATGTACATGTATTTGTAATATTTTCATTAATTAATAAAATGGCAATCTTTATTATATGTGTCGTACATAACTTATATGAATCATCAAGCATTGTAATAAAGCCCTTCGAGTAATAAGATGATGGCTTCCACGCCTTATGAGAATCATTACTCTTAAACGTTCATAGTCATAGTTTTGTGAATAATCTGGGCGTTCACAAAGCGGAGAGACTAGTATGATGATATGATCTGCATTTAAGTGGGGTAGCCGATCTCATAGCCTACTAGCGGAGTTCCGTCCGCTTGGTGTATCACATGGATGAATGAGTTGCTCGTGTCCATCGAACTGACCGTCAAAAGTTTTCACATGGAGTGTTTATCCCATGTATCTGTGAGAACTTTTATGTATCGATTGTATGACTAGTCCTTAGACTTGAGGTCTTTACAATCTTATGTGTGGATCAAATTTCTTTGACATTTCCCTTCCCCGGTTCAAAAGATCCGGTCATAAGGTTACGATTGGGTAAGGTTACGATTGGGTCTTTTGTTGAAACACATGAAGTTTGTAAAGATGCAATTGAGAATCGCCACTCTCTCGGATAATATTTTCTTATTAGAGTAGTATTCCAGTTCGCGGGTTTATATGTGTGATCAGTGATTGAGATTGTGGCCACATCGAAAGAATCATGTGATATTCTTTGATTAGCACGATTCATGACACTATCAACATCATACCTTTGACTATATGGGTAGACACTTTCCATACCCTAGGTCAAATAGTGGGGATACGGTGAGGTGAGGGACCGTATCATATTTAAATCTCATACAGAATGGGTATATAAATATTTCCTTCTCATTTGGGGCCATTGACATTTTGCTAGATGTCAACATTGGTCATTGAAATCGAACGACCATCTGATCGGAGGATAATTTATGTTCGATTAAATTATCGTGATTCATTTCATGTCCAACTAGAGGGGAACCCAAAAGGTCACACACACCAAAGTTGAAATCAATGGTTAACAGTGCACAATATAAATTTAAGAGCATATATGATTGTTGTAGGAATTGTTCATAAATGGTTCAATGTGCTTAATTATTGAATATATCATTTATGAGGTTCCATAGTGGCTTAGGGATTGGTGAATGACGATAGGGGCACTTTGGGAATTTGAATGAATAAATAAATAAATAAAAACATGAATAGTAATGTGAATAGTAATATAAATAGTAAATTCTTTATTTGTTATTTGTTTTGAATTCCAATTCGGCCCAAACTCTTATTGGGGTTTTATAATCTCATTAAACCACTAAATTAAGATCCAGTGGCTAAGATTAAATTAGCTTTTATCCCACATCAGATTCTTAATTAATTTTGTTGTCTTTGGAGCACAAATATAAAACCAAAGAATTCTTTACAAATTTTTGCACCAAACCTTTCATATATTGGGTTTATATAAGTGAGCAACTCTAAAGTTTAAGTGTAAGCCACTGAATTTTAGGATCCTTAAGTCTAATTTACTAGAGGAACCTTGAGTTAAAAGTTTTGAGATATTTGCTTACGCTAGCACCAAGGGCAAAATACCCAAGCACTCAAGGCGTAGTCTTGCCGTTGAGTTTTGGCTTTAGTGTGTGCATCTTTGGAGGCCACACACTTGGGTGGCTCTTTGGAACGTTGAAGAGCTTGCTGAGTTCGAGAAAAGCTTGTAGATTGGAGGGAGGACTGGAGGAGTCTTCGGTTCAAGTAAGTCTTTTTCTTTCTTTATTTTTAATTAGAGTTCTTATGATAGTTAGCATGTTTAAGTTTATGTTCTTTGCATGTTTTATGAGTTTTTATGCTTATAATATATAGTAACATGCCTAGGCTTGTAGAATAATAAAAAAAATGGGTCTTGGGCAAATAGATAGCGTCATCATAATTTAATTTATTTAATTTTCCGATGTGCAGTCGCGCCCGCTTCCCAACACCCCGTTGGGTAGGTTAAGTATTTGCATGATAGATCGAGACAATCTCAATTGATTAATATATACGGGAATAATTCTTATTCTTATATTAACCAACCACCGTTTGATTTGATCAATGAATTTCGATTAACTTTTAATCATTCCTTCATGAGTATAACCTGTTGTTTCAGAACCCTTGGACTTAACTAGTGAAGTATCACCGTAGGGTAAGTCAATTCAGTAGATACAGCTAGAGTCCCTATTATTGGGATGTATGCCCTAGAGTTACGTGTAATGTAAACAACTTTATGTGTTTTGAAATAAAATGATGCATTATTCATTTATCCAAATGTTTGTTTAATTTTCGCATATTATAAATTATCTTGATTACCTTAGATTACTTATGTGCCTTCAGACTTAATGTATGAGTGTCATACACAAGAGGATTTAAGTCTGAAGTTAGTAATCTTAAACAGTCCATAGAGAGCAAATAAAGCGGGTACTTTGTTTGTGGTTTATCGAGTCCAAAATAGTTCAGTTTTTGTTCGGCTATTTGGGGTTGTTCGGGACTGTTCTGGGGCTGTTTTGGGGCTGTAATTTTGTCTAAAACTGAAGCAACATTTCAGTGCTGGTAGCAGTAGCATTCGGCATTCAAAGGAGAAGGGCAGTAAAATTTTTCAAGTCCGATCTGTGTGCTTAAACCGTTTCCGCTGCGCGAGGAAAGCGTTTCCTACAATTGTCATTGAGAGCAAGGTTGAGAAGTGTTCTTACCCTTCTCTTTTTATTTAAAGTTACTGTTTTTAATATGTTTATATGAGTTATAAATATTGATATATATGTTTAGATGAGTAGGCAGAATATAATATTCATATGATGAATGATTATTATTTTTCATGTGATGAATGGATTTTACATTGGTCGTAAATTTTTCCGGCTCTTATTTTCTTAGTTGGTTTTGATTTTGGGATGTAAGGCGATAAGGCCATTGTTTACAATTGTTGTAATTTTTATTTTCCAATGTAAAATTTCAATTCTTGTAATTTGAAGCACCAAAGTCGCAAAAGGAGCCAACACCACCTTGGAGCGTGATTTGAAGACCAAATGATTGCTTGGGTATTTTTGTACTAATTAGATTAGTATAGGAAAAATAAGAGCCCCGTTAATGCAAAATATTTTTATGTTATATGTTTGTTTAATTCGAATTGTTTGAATAAAATGTCATATAGCCTAGGGTGCCTACTCTTGCATTTTACATGCCATAACATGCATTGGATGCATAGTCCTTATAGACATGAAGTATGATTTTATGTGATTTAAAATGTTTAAATTAACTTATAGACATGAAGTATGATTATGATATCCATGGAAAATTAACTAATTTGATTAATTAGTTTTATGGTTTAAAATTTGAATTCTAATATATTGGGCATAATAAGTGCAAAATAAATTCCATTAGTATATAGGATGGAAACCCGGACATAAATTCCATAGCCGAATCTGAATGGATGGTAATATGGTTTGCACTCGGATACAATTCCACGTACCATTGGATTTTATAACGCACTAAGATTAATTAAATAGTTTAATATAAATCTTGACCATTTTAGGATTCTAAATTTTTTAACCTATTAGTGTTCTAATATTTAAAGAGTTGAAATATAATAGGTCATTAATATCACTCTAATTAAATTAGTTTAATTGAGTAATACAATTAGTAGAGACTAATGGATAATTAGTGATATAAATTTTAAGAGTTAAAATTGGTTAGGTCACTAATGGTGAACTAGTGTAAATAAAAGTTATGATTTAGCCGCCATAAATTTATTCACAATAGTTAAATTAAAATATTAGATATTTTATAAATATAAACCTTAATTTTTAAATAGTGAGTGGGAGAGAGATATACGATAGTATATCCCGCGATCTCCATTGTTAGTCCGAAAACATGAGATTCAAAAGGCGTCTCGAGACGGATTTGCTTTTGTCCCCCTACGGATGGTGTCCATTTTGGGTCAATATCAGGTTTGGATTCCGAGAGGATAGGGATTCTAGATGTATCTTGTGGACTGACCTACCCTACAGCGGCACTTCACTCGTTAAGTCCAAGAATCTCGAAACGACGAGTCACACTCACAAAGGAATAATTAACTGTTAATAAAATTCCTTGATCGAATGAAACAATAGTTGTTTAATATATGAATAAGAGTTATTCCCGCATATATTAATCGACTAAGATTGTCTTGATCTATCATGCAAGTACTTGACCTACCCTACAGCGACACTTACTTGTGGGATGATAGATTTATGTGGCATAGTAATTCTCTTAGGTTTCTAATTCGTTATTCATGGATTCATGCATCATGTTTAATTTTATGCCAAAATTATTTGATGATTTTAATAGGCGATGAATGAA
This sequence comes from Zanthoxylum bungeanum, assembly GCA_019454045.1. NCBI lineage: Eukaryota > Viridiplantae > Streptophyta > Magnoliopsida > Sapindales > Rutaceae > Zanthoxylum > Zanthoxylum bungeanum. Next base: position 48,301 of record SKCR01044182.1, read on the forward strand.
TGTTAAATGCATGTTTATTTTATTTTTCAACCATGGTTTCTCCAATTATTTCCATACTCTCAAACGATAAATTAACGGGAGAAAATTATATTAAGTGGAAAAGTAACATTAACGCTATCCTGGTCTGCGAAGACCTAAAGTTTATCCTGACGGAGGAGAGTCCTCCCGAGTCGGCCAGAAATACTAGCCAAGCTGTACGCGATACCTACCAGAAATGGGTCGCAGCCAATGAGAAAGCCTGCTGCTACTTGCTAGCAGGGATGTCTGAGGTTTTTGGTGTAAAGCATAAACCTATGGCTTCAACATCTCAGATGATGGAGTCATTGCGGGGCATGTTTGGGCAGCCTTCGGAGCGTCAACGTCATGAGGCCATGGTCTCAGTGATGACTGCTAGGATGAAGGATGGGACATCAGTCCGTGAGCACATCTTAAGGATGATGACCTATCTCAAAAAAACTGCTGAAACCTGTGGAGCTCGTATTGACGAGCGTAGCCAGGTGACCATGATTATGGAAACTCTTCCGAAGAGTTTCCTGCAGTTTAAAAGCAACTATGTTATGAACAAGTTGACTTTTTACTTTGACCCAACTGCTTAATGAGCTCACCCATTATGAGTCCATGCTTGTGGATCATAATAAGTCTGGTGCTGAGGAAAATGTTGCCGAGTCTTCTAAATCTGCAAAGATGAAGAAGAATAGCACTGGGAACGCTAAGGCAAAGCTCATGGGGAAGAAGAACAAGAAAGGCTACAAGGATGCCAAGCCCAAGGGAAAATGTTTCCACTACAACAAGAATGGGCATTGGAAAAGGAATTGTCTTAACTACCTTGCTGAGCTGAAGGAGAAAAATTAAACAGGTAAATATGATTTACTTGTTATCGAATCTCTATGAGTGGAGGATGATAAATCCGCCTGGATTGTTGACTCTGGAGCCACTAACCATGTTTGTTCTTCTTTGCAGCTATTTGACTCATGGAGAGACCTTGCTGAAGGTGACTACACCATGAGGGTCGGGACAGGGGATGTCGTTTCAGCAAGAGCAGTGGGAGTTTCAGCAATAACATTTATTTAAATTTAAACAATGTGTTATTCATTCATGGTTTTCGTAGGAATTAGATTTCTATTTCTAAACTTCTGCATGATGGTTATTCAGTTTCTTTTGATAGAAATTTAGTTATTATTGGTAGAAATGGATTAACCATATGCACAGGAAACTCAGAAAATAACTTGTATGTGTTAAGACCGTTAACACATAGGTCACTGCTCAATGCTGAAATATTTAAGGTTGAGAAACCTAAAACTAAACGGCCAAAGATTTCTCACGATGACATATATCTATGGAATCTTAGACTTGGTCATATCAACCTTGACCGGATAGATAGATTGATAAAGAACGGAGCCTTAAACTAGTTAAAGCTCAGAACTTTACCAGTATGTGAATCCTGTTTAGAAGGAAAAATGACCAAGAGACCTTTTACTAGAAAAAGGTATAAGAGCCAGTCAACCACTTGAGCTAATATATTCGGACGTTTATAGACCGACGAATGTAAGAGCCTGAGGTGGTTATGAATATTTCATCATATTCATTGACGATTATTCTAGATATGGGTATGTTTACCTAATGCAGCACAAGTCAGATACTTTTGAAAATTTCAAAGAGTATCGTGTTGAGGTTGAGAACTAGTTAGGTAAAATAATCAAAACTCTATGATCAGATCGTGGAGGAGAATACCTTGAAAGATATTTCGAGGAATTCTTTGTTGAGCATGGGATAGTATCCCAGCTCACAGCATCTGGAACACCACAGTAAAATGGTGTTGTTGAGAGGAGAAATTGGACCCTACTATACATGATGAGATATATATTTAGTTATAGCTCACTACTTAGTTCGTTCTGGGGATATACACTGTAAACTGCAATGCATATCCTTAATGTAGCTTCATCTAAGTCTGTTCCTAAGACTCCATTAAAGTTGTGGAATGGTTGTGAAACTAGTTTATGATATTTCCGCATATGAGGGTGTCCAACACATGTGCTGAAGAATAAGATTACAAAGTTGGAGCCATATTCTCAGTTGTGCCTATTTATAGGCTATCCTAAGAAGACTAGAGGTGGATTCTTCTATAGTCCTGATGATAACAAAGTGTTTGTATCGACAAACACTATGTTCCTAGAAGAGGATTATATGAGGGAGTTCAAACCTCGAAGTAAAGTGTTACTCGAGGAGTTACTTGCTAGTTTGACCAACACACCATCGTCATTGATAGTTGACAAATACATAGCACCTTCGACATCTAAGCATCAGATGCAAGCTCATCATAATGACCTACCACCTAGACGTAATGGGAGGGTTGTATGATAACCTGATCGCTATCTTGGAGTTGGAGAGGCACAAGTTTTCGCATCCAGTGATGGTGTAGATGATCATTGACCTATCATAGTGCAACAGATGATTCGGATAAAGAGGAATGGTTCAAATCCATGAACCTAGAGATGGAGTCTATGTACTCCAACTTAGTCTGGGAACTTGTAGATCAACCTGATAGGGGTGAAACCTATAGGTTGCAAGTGGATCTATAAGAGGAATAAGGGAGTAGATGGGAAAGTACAGACCTTCAAGGCTATGCTAGTGGCCAAGGGTTATACCCAGAAAGAGGGAGTTGACTATGAGGAAACTTTCTCGCCAGTAGCCATGCTCAAATCCATCTGTAATCTTCCATCCATTACCGCATATTAGGACTATGAAATTTGGAAAATGGATGTCAAGTCTGCATTCTGGAATGGAAATCTTGATGAGAGTATCTATATGATGCAACCAGAGGGGTTCATAGCCCAAGGTCAAGAGAAAAAGGTTTGCAAGCTATAAAAGTCCATTTATGGACTTAAGCAGACATCTCGATCTTGGAATATAAGATTTGATACCACGATCAAGTCTTATGATTTTGTGTACAATGTTGATGAGCCTTGTGTATACAAGCGCGTCCTTGACGAGAATGTGGTTTTTCTTATTTTATACGTCGATGATATTTTACTCATTAGGAATGATGTAAGAATATTATCGGATGTGAAAACCTGGCTAGCTAACCAATTCCAAATGAAAGATTTGGGAGAGGCCAATTATGTTCATAGGATTCAGATACTTGGGGATCGCTGTAGGCACTGCATTTTTGCACATAAGTCCCTGTGATGAGTCTCATTTGGAGACACTACCTTTTAAGTCACGGAGGTCACGAAAAATGGACATCGGAAGGGGAAATTCAGAATAAACAAGGTTCACTGTTTTCGTTCGTGCTGCGTTCGTGTATACGTTCGAACTCCAAACAGATTGCGGGCGTTCGTGCCGTGTTCGAAGAGGCATTCGAACGGTGTCGGTAATTCTGGTTTTGCTGCTAGCCTCACATTAAGCCCAATTCGCCCAAGCCTTGGCCCACACGCCCAAGCCCACTTAAAACACATATTTAACACATGGTGAAATCAAAACAAATCTAAAAATCACATACAAATTGAAATAAACATTAAAATCAATCAAATATTTTAATTCATTAATTAGGATATTCACCCACCAATTACACAAGATTCCTTCCTATCTAAACTAAATTAAAAAGATGTCATGCCTAATTAAAATCAATTATAACAAATTAAAGATTTTGACTTCCTAATTCAACCAAATTTATCCCCCCTCAATCTTTGACTTTCTTTGCTCAACAAAAAATCAAATCCCTTCCTTGTGAGACAAGGTGAAGCCCTAGCCTTTCTCTATATAAACAACCCCTAACCAAGACATGCACTCTCCTAGCTCATTCATACAGAAAAGCCTCTCCTAGCTCATTCATACAGAAAAGCCTCTCCTAGCTCATTCATACAAGAAAAGCCTCCCCTAGCTCATACACATAAGACACACAACTCACACGAAAATCACAACACAAGAACACCCAAGCTTATTGACACAACTCTCCCTCTCACTCTCAATAACCGAAGATCACAAACCAAAGAACCCTCATTGCCTTGACCAAAACACATCCCGAATAGCCCCTTTACCTCATCAAAACAACCCCCGAACCACACCATAACACCACCGAAAATCACACCCAAAACAGTAGCCAAAACATCCCAAGAACAGTAACTAAAATATAGCAGCAGGACAGTAGCAAAATGGCAGCGAATTGGAGTCAAAAGCAGCAGCAAAAGACGGAGAACGACGACTCAAAACAGTAAGACAACGAACGAGAGCAGTGAACCAGTGAACCGGAAGAGTTGCGGAGCATCCACCCTTCCGACGATCGTGTATCGTACATCCGAGAGGTGATTTAAAAGGTAAGACCTGAGGGCACTTTTCTCATTAGTTTATATTCATTTTTTTATTGTTTATTGAATTCTATTCACATGAGAGTCGTTTGTGGATGCATGTTGTGGCTTGAATGAAATGGAAAATGTGTCGCCTCTTGTGGTATATAGGATGGAAACCCGGACATAAATTTCATAGCCGATTCCGAATGGACGGTAGTATGATCTGTACTCGGGATACAACTCCACGTACCACTTGAGTAAACGGCACATTCTTTTGTTTTATGTTGCTTGGATTTATTTATTTTCGTTATTTGAATTCTGCATGTTACTTTTGTATGTATGATACAATCGAGCGCATGGGCTTAGTAAGTCGGATTAAAGGTCCCCTATTTGGAGGAGTTAAAACCCTTTACCACGATGCTTTGCCGCGCCGGTTGATGTGTGTTCGGTTGAATGCAAGATACATTCAATCGGACATACTAAGTTTGATATTATTGTTCTTAATTCTTTGTATGCATGATTCAATCGAGCACATGGGCTTAGTAAGTGCAATGAAAGATCCCCTATGGGGAGGGGTTAAAGCCCTTTACCACGATGTTTTGCCGCGCCGGTTGATGTGTGTTCGGTTGAATGCAAGATATGTTCAATCGGACATACTATGTTTGATATGATTGTCTTTATTCTTGTATGCATGATGTGATCGAGTGCATGGGCTTAGTAAGTGCGATGAAAGGTCCTCTAATTCAAGAGTTTAAAATCCTTTACCATGATGCTTTGCCGCGCCGATTAACGTATATTCGGTTGAATGTAAGATGTGTTCAATCGGGTACATGAAGTCTAAGGTTATTGCCTTTATTTTTATATGCATTGAGATAAGCGCATGGGCTTAGTAAGTGCGATGAAAGGTCCTATAATTGGAGAGGTTAAAATCCTTCGCCATGATGTTTCGCCGCGCTTTGTATTTGTATTGCGTCACATTTTGTGCATCAGGTCTGTTCCCGTTCGAACGCATTTTCGAACGCTATACGAACGCGAACCTTCTGTTTCCCGTTCGAACGCGTTTTACAAACGCTACTCGAACGCGCATGCATTTTGTTTCATCGGGTCTGGATCTGTTCGAACGCGTTATCAAACGCTACACGAATGTGAACCTTCTGTTTACCGTTCGAACACGTTTACGAACGCTACACGAATGCGCACACACTGAACTAAGTCTGTCTCATCATATTTCATGCACGACTGCCTTTTGGGTGATCTCCATTGCATTATGTAGCCAATCATATTTTTTGTATTCCTGCATTCGCCCATTCGATGTGTTCTTGGGATGATATTCAAGCATGATTAGGTTGTTAGCATGTTATTTGGTTAATATGTTCATGAGATAGTACCCAAGCATGATTATGTTGTTCTTAGTTTTCCCTATCATATTATTGAGAAATGTTCATGAGATTTCCATGTGATGTTGCATGTTGTGATGAACTTGTTGATGTATGCATGTGAATTTAGAAGCATGATACTCTTGGAAATAAGTGTTACTTAAACTTGATTAATTTATTACATAAATCTTTTCATTACAAGTGACATAAGTAAGGGACCATTCCGAACCCAACGGTTTGAGGTCTTCCCTTGCGAGGGGTGAGTGCGGCCTTAAATCTCATTTTTCCCGGTTCACACCGGGTGGCGACTCCATTATTCTCCGGTTTAGTCCCCCGTGGCTACTCCGTACTCCCGACCGGGCCGCGAGCCCGGGACAGCATGCGTCGTCCAGTTTCCTATGTCCCACAATCGCAAGAAACGACTGTTAGTTATGTCTCAGGCATCCTATATCGACAAGATCCTTGTGCGATTTGGAATGCAAAATTCCAAGAAAGGCAATCTGCCTTATCGGCATTGAATTCATTTGTCAAAGGAACAGTCTCCTAAGACACCTCAAGATATTGATGAAATGAGACATATCCCATATGCCTCAGCAGTTGGTAGTCTCATTATGTTATGTTATGCACGAGACCGGACATCTGTTTTGCAGTGGGAGTAGTCAGTAGGTTTTAGTCAAATCCAAGATTGGATCACTGGGTGGATATAAAACACATTCTCGAGTATCTTAAGGGAACGAGAGATTATATTCTTGTGTATTCCAGTGAGGATATGATCCTAACGGGATATACAAACTCTGATTTTCAGACAAATGTCGATTCTAGGAAATCAACATCTGAATTAGTGTTTACCCTAGATGGTGGGGCTATAGTATGGCGGATTATAAAGCAATCTTGCATTACTGACTCCACCATGGAGGCTGAATATATAGCAGCTTGTGAAGCAGCTAAGGAAGTAGTCTGGCTTCGTAAACTCTTGGGAGATCTGTAAGTTATTCTAGATATGGATAGACCACACACACTTTATTGTGATAATAGTGGAAAGCATATAGAGAGGAAATATCATCTCATCAATGAGATAGTGCAGAGAGGAGACGTTATCGTCACAAAGAATGCATCCATAGAGAACCTGACTGATCCATTTACAAAGACCTTGTCGGCTAAAGTGTTTGAAGGTCACCTAGATGGTCTAGGATTACGTCACATGTCATATTTTCTCTAGTGCAAGTGGGAAATTGGTGGGATGTATGCCATAGAGCTACGTGTAATGTAAACGGCTTTAGGTGTTTTGAAATAAAACGATGCATTATTCATTTATCAAAATGTTTGTTTAATTTTCACATTTTATAAATTATCTTGATTACCGTAGATTACTTATGTGCCTTCAGACTTAGTGTATGAGTGTCATAGGATTTAAGTCTAAAGTTAGTAATCTTAAACAGTCCATAGAGAGCAAATAAAGCGGGTACTTTGTTTGTGGTTTATTTATAGCTGCGGTTCATTCTATATTTGTATGGCGACCTTGATCCGGGATCGTCCATGTAGAGACATGGGAATGGAGGCACCTTGTATGATGTTATCATATAGGACTGGACCTAGATGGAAATGACATTCTTATAACATTCGCTAAACAAAGAAACTCATTTCAATCTACTAGATGGTCATATATGGATTAATCTTAATCCTGAGTGTACTACGAACTCCAGCATTGTAGGCTATGTCCTTTGATTTACAAAGGTGAGGTTGGTGTAGCAGTCTCGAACAACAGCTACGTACTTTGGGGGCATGGTCTGTTGTGTAACTGAGAACATTTTATATAGATATAGAGTTCACTTCTACTTGCGAGAAGTAGAGGAGTATATTTCTTAAGGGTTTATTCGGTACTTGAACGGTTTGAGCGCTCAAAACTTTCTATTACGAATAGAAAGATTAAAATTCATAATGGTTATGAATAAATCGTTCATTAGAGAATCAATGGTACTTAAGGTATAAATAATTGGAGAGGTATAACAGACATTATAACACGACTCTAATTATAAGATACTTGTGAAAGGTCAATTTATATGTAGTGACTATATCGATGGACATCGACTTGGTTCGGCTTAATATATCATATGCGGCAACGAGAGTGCAACTTCGGGTTTTTAATGGAATAACCCGGAGTAAATAATTTAAAATATTTAATTAAAAGATTAATTAATATTTCAATATTATTGGAGCTCAGAACCGTAGGTCCATTTGGTCCTCATGCTAGCTCGATATACTATAGCAGATTTAGTATAATTGGATGGTCCAAATATATACTCACAAATATTATTAATATGATTAATAATATCATTTTGTCACACTTGTAACTATATATTAAAATTTAATATATAGTTTTAATAATTATTTGATAATTATTAAATGTGTAAAGTTAAATTATGTTTGATATAATTTAAAAAGGCCATCATTGGAATTTCAAGTTTTGGGGTTTGGAAATCCTTAATTACTTTTGGAAGTTATACTTTTCAAAAGTTTAATTGTATAAATTAATTTTTGTAATATATTTTTTCATGATGATGACATTGATTATCAAATTTATTTGTTGCAAAATATTTTGAATTTCCTTTATGATTGGCCGATTTTTGTAAAAGGGAAAGGCAAGGGTTTTGTTTGTTTTGGAAACAAATAACCCTAGGTATAAAAAGAAGATTTATTTTTCTTTTTGATAAGCATCTCATTCTAACCTAGCCACCTTTCTTCTTCTTCTCTAATTCTCTCAAAAGTTGAGAAAACCAAAAACAAAAGAAAAATAAGAAAAAAAAAAAATCAAAACAACAAAAGTTGTTAGTGTGTTTAAATCTCTAGATCGTTATGGTTTATTTTGTGAGTCTTACCCACACAAGTTTCCGTTGGTAATGAGATATAGTTCGGAATACTTTTGGTGTCGAACAAAATTCATCTTCATCTCATTCTCTTTCTACTCGATAGTGAGCATTTTTTTTTTGCTCAATGCCGCCCCTTTCTTTATGAAACGAACCTCGGTTTGGTTTCGTTTTAATCCAGAATTTTTGGGGAATATTTTGTGATGTTTTGGGGTTGTGTTGGGGCTGTTTTCAAGTGAAAAATCAGAACCAAAACACATCCGCTTTCCATGCATTTAAGGGGTTGTTTCTACAGTGCATTGGGAGCGAATCGAGTCCAAAACAGTCCAGTTTTTGTCCGGCTATTCGGGGACTGTTCTAGGGCTATTTCGGGGCTGGAATTTTGTCTAAAACTGAAGCAAAATTTCAGTGGTGGTAGTAGTAGCATTCGCCATTCAAAGGAGAAGGGCAGAAAAAAAATTTCAAGTATGATCTGTGTGCCTAAACTGTTTCCGCTGCGCGAGGAAAACGTTTCCTACACCTATCCTCTCGGAATCCAAACTTGATATTGACCCAAAATGGACACCATTTGTAGGGGACAAAAACAAAGCCGTCTCGAGGCGCCTTTCGAATCTCACATTTTCAGACTAACAACGGAGATCGCGAGATATATTGTCGTATATCCCTCTCCCCCTCACTATTTTAATTTTAAGGTTTTTATTTAAAATTTATAATATTTTAATTCACTAGTCTCTATAAATTTATGCGGCTAAAACATAACTTTCATTTACACTAGTGCGCTATTAGTGATTTTATCAATTTTAACACTTAAAATCTTATGTCACTAATATCTATTAGTCTCTACTAATTATTTTACTCAATTAAACTAATTGATTAAGTTAGGTTTAGTGACCTAATATAATTTAATTCTTAAAATATTGGAACATTAAAAAGTTTAAAAATTAAAATTCTAAAGTGGATAAAAGTTTAATTAAACCATTTAATTAATCTAAGCGCGTCATAAATTCCAATAGTACGTGGAGTTGTATCCAGAGTACATACCACATTCGGAATTGGCTATGGAATTTACGTCCAGGTTTCCATCCTATATACCAATGGAATTCACGATGCACTTATTAAGCCTATAATTTTAGAATTTCTAAATCTTAAACCATTAATCCAACTAATCTAATTAATTCATTTTCCATGCATATCATATTCCAATTTAACCTGTTTAAATTACATAAAATCATATTTTATGTCTAGAATATTCATGCATCCAAAACATATATTGGCATGTGAAAATGAAAGAGTAGACACCCTAAGCTATACGACATGTTATTCAAATATTTCGAATCATGTTATTCAATTATTTCGAATTTAAACTTACATATAACATAAAAATAAATTTTACATTGACCTTGCTCTTATTTTTTCCTATACTAATCTAATTAGTACTTAAAATTCCCAAGGCATTCCTTTGTCTTCAACTCTAAACTCCATGGATTATCCTGTAGAAATTATGCTCCTCGAGTAGTAACATTCGTAATATATGGATATAATGTTTCAAGTAGTCGTGTGATCACTACGGACCACATTAACACTTTGGCTCGTAAGACATGATTTCTTGTGGTAATAACCCCCACACGTCACTGTTGAACGCACCATGCCTATGCTTACCATATCTTCCCACAATCACGATAAATATTTACCAAACATTGCTCAATTACTGCCTAAGTTTCCTCCTTGGCAATATGCTCCAAATTACAAAGAATGAAACTTTGACATAGGAAAATAAAAATACAACATTTGTAAATTGGCCTTATGGCCTTACATTCCCAAAACCAAAAACAACATATAATAAGAGCCGAAAAAATTTATGATCAATGCAATAACCATCCATCACATGAATCAACAATAAACATTCATCTCGTGAATATTAATTTGTGCCTACTTATCTAAACCTGCATGTAATAATTTATATCTCATATAAATAAATAAAAATAGTAATTTTAAATGAAAAAGAAAAGGATTAAGAACACGTTTCAACCTCACTCTTGATTCCAATTGTCTCAATTTCTTGAATTAGGTTTTTAGCAGAAATTATGGAAGAATCTATAGAGGGAGATGGTTCAAGAAATTCTTTTGAGTCATGTGTTAAACTATAAATAAAGTTTTCATTTGAGAGTTAAAATCATCCCAACAATAAGTTCAAAATAAGAGAACTTAGAGAGTGTAGAGTGAGTTTTTTGTTAATGTTTTTTAATACTTGTAAATTCTATTCAAGTAATAATATATGTTGACAGCTGATTTTAGTCTCAGGGCAATATGGGAATATTACTCCCGAGAATATCCTCCCTCAATAGTGAATTTTTTCGGTTAAGGGGGAACCAAAAGAAAATTTAACAAAAGACAGATAAATACACCAATCAACAAGGAGATTTAACGTGGTTCGGCGGATCAGATCCCACCTACGTCCACGGGCACAAAACGATTGATACTTTTATTACTGAGATATGCTTCTCTGATATCTCTTGTGTTTACAAGTCTGATCGTAATGATCTTGATACTGATTCTGATGCCCCTTACGCATACTCTACCCTCCTATTTATAATAGTGTAGAAATCAGATTCATTCTCCTACAAGAACTTCCTAATTGAAACAATTTCTTTTTCCCATAAGGATTCCTAGTCAAAAACTACCTTCACTTCCTTTATTCTACTAGGACACAGACTTATCAGTTTACCCCATGAAGGTAGGATAACTTATCATCTTATCCGTAAAAATAGGATGCCTTATCTTCCTGAGCACGCATCGCCATGTGCTCGGTCTTCACGAGGTCGGTCATAGTGGTCCTTTGGACTGAGAATGATTCTGCCGATCTGATAATTGCTCGGTCATCCGAACTCAAATGTTCGGCCATTTACTCATGTGGCCGGGTCGGTATTAATGATCCTGACCAAGAAGGGAATTTACCTTTTTACCCCTGCCGTACTCCTCAAATAACATAGGACCTGAAAACACCATCAACAATATATATAGTTATTTTTCCTTATAAACACTTTTCAGTTATCATAAAATCACAATAGTTGCTAAGGTGAAGAGTATTTTGTTATATATTGAAGGCAGATTGAGGATAAAATAGAATCTTTTGTAGTCTAACCTCAGGAATACATATAAGTATAACATGAACATACTTAATTTTTTGTATATGTCTTTTCATGATCATGTGATTTTTGATATTTATATATTGTATATAAATCTGTTTTCTTAACGAAATGATAGAATATATGTAAAATTATTTATCATTTGGTACTTACAATTAGACTTGAAGGATAAACTTTTGTATATGATTTAATAAATTGATAATGTTAAACGAAAAAATTAAAAAATAAAATATTGTTACTTATATTCACAGCTTTCATAGAACGTTACATAAGAAAGATTTAGAATTTTTTTATAACATTTATTAATAGTTGTATTTTAAATATTTTAATGAATTTTATATAGATATTATAACATTACTAAAATCTTATAAGTATTGGTAAATTTGTATTTTCAAAGTGCTATAAAGGTAAGTAGGAGCGTTATAAAATTGCTACTAAAAATATATATGGTAGCATTTTTATAATATTATATATGTAATTTAGTAGCACCTGATTAATATAATATATTGTATGATAGTAGTTTTTTTTAAATGATATATATTAAGCATTGTAGCTTTTGATAAATGCTAGTAAATGGAAAACTTCAAAGAGTAAAATTGGTTTGTAATTTTTTTTTTTTTTTGGTAGAATGGATGGATAATGGAGTAAGGGAATAATCATTCCCTTGTTTGGTTTGTAATTTTTAAAAGGTGAATAATCAGGATCATTCTCCCCTTATTCAATCTCAATTCTTCATAATTCATTTTCCTTTAAAACATGAGAATGGTCAAACTCACAGGTGGAGAATTATGTTCAAATATGTAAAGTCAAATTTACCCTAATTGAAAATGAAGGTCAATCATTAGATGAAATAAATATTAACCATTGAATTGAAACCATGAACTATTTATTCATGATTCACCCCTTTACTTCGCTTTAAAAATTCACAAGTAGCATACCCATAAATTTTCTATTGTTCGTCACTCAAGTCTCAAATATGTTATCGGTTCTTTTCTCAAACACTAGTTTCGGTTCTTTTGTAACATCTGAAACTTTACACGATAGCTAAAATAAAATTATTCAACTGAGTTGGCTAGTGTGTTGTCATCCTTGCGCAGAGTCTATGCTAATCTTCTCTGTATCGTTCCAATTTTATCGGATGTCTCTGAAGAGACTTGTAAGCTTACATTTCATGAACAGTGGAATCGTTTCTAACGTGTCTTAAGTTTAGCCAAATTTAGTAAAATTATCTTAGCCTTCAACTAAACCTAAAGTGTTTGAAGAAGTAAGGACTCACGAAATTTTAGTACCTAAAGCAGGTAGAGCATGTGACATTTATAAGAATGAAATATACATTTTACGAGATTTTTCCGTCGAGCCAAAAAGGGAAACTAAGAAGAATAAGACAAAACTATCAAAAATAGGTAACCAAGAGAGAGTACAATAAGACTTGGAGTAAGTCATGTTTCGCAGAATTCCCAGTAAAGGAGAATTCCCAGTAAGTCATGTTTTGGAGTAAGACTAGATGTTACATTTAAGCGACCCTTTAGCATTAGTACTTCTAGGTGATAACCTGAAATAGACTTTGATTTCTCGACCCCTTCCAATCTTAGTTAGATAGCTCTAGTAGCGATGAACCACCGCATCCGTCCTAATGATGTTATCAGGAACAAATAGGGTGAAGATGTAGTGTAACACCTTTAAGGAACGACCAGAGCTATTTCATCGGAAAGAACGACGACATTACCCTTATGATAAAGTATTTGAGGCACATAAACATCAGATCCTCAGATACAATACATAGCAAAATCAAAAGAGAGAGAGGCTCTAGGAAATAAGGTGGAAATAGAAATTCCGAGGAGATACGATGAATAAAATAATACTAGTCAAATAGTGACAAAGGTACATGAGCAGCAAGATGTACTTATAGTTTCAGGTTCAGTAGTACTACATGCTTTTGTACGAATCTAGCCTACAACGTTAGACATAACTAAGGACGTTAAAGTATCGAACTTTTTCCATTAAGGAAATGAAGAAGAAATGCAGCATGAGAAGGATTATAGAGGGTATGACAGTGAGCTCCATAGGTGTTAAAATAGAGCCAAAATTCCATCAAGTACGTCTACTGTAGGAAAAAATAGTTAGTACAACCCGTATGATTCCTCACGTGATGCACCCAGGTAGGAACAACGCGAAACATAAATCGAAATAATTTACTTGAAGCATAACACGAATAAAGACAAAGGTGACTATGTAAAATCACCCTTTCGGGATGCTATAGGCAGGCGATAAGTTACCCTATCATCCTCAGCCTCTGACTAATTGACTGACTATTTGAAATCTACTGCCTTTCTAATTATTTGACAATCAAAAGTCACACAATTACACTGGATGGCTACCTGCCTAACTTAAAATAATTAAACAATCTTTATTCTTTATAATTATGTACTTGCTATGCTAACCTCTGGTGACTTCGACTTTGACAACCTTGACTCTAATGCAACTTTTAATGACCTGTACTTAAACCATTACAACATTGACTGAACCATATACCTCAGACCTGACTGATGAGTAGACCCATTAACCCTAGTGACTGCCATCAGTATCCATCCTCTTGAGCTCGTCCTCTGAATAGACTTGCAAAATAGAAAGCATTGTGACTGGCGTAATTACACACGTATAACGCAAGCGCACGTATCGTTCAAGTAGTATAAATATATCGATCCCACGAGGACTTAATACCTAAGCTATTAATTTATGAAGCTTAATTTTTACGTATCTAATGAATTGGTTGTTTGATTGGATGATGACTTTAAACTAAAGACGAATATAAAACAGTGCGAAAGTAAATTAAGGAAAAATTCAATATTAAGAAACTATCCAGGGTTGTGAATTCTTCCAATATCTTTGAAAGATGAAGTGGTTATTTCATGTTTGTGTAATATATTGGTTTACTAACCTGGAACATGAAATTATGCAAAAGCCTTTATCGATGGTCAAATGGAAATACCCAGTGTAACCCAATTAATCATATGTCTATGTCAACCAAGTTACCTGAATTCATTAAGATTAAGTTCCAATTATAGCTACCCCCGCCCGACAGGTATATGTCTATCCTGAAAGGAAATCTATTAATGGGTTATCTATCCTCAAGGAAGATCGTGGGCTATTAAGTCTCTAGGCTGAAATCTAAAATTCCTTCGTCAAGTTTATTTTAAGCTTACCAGATCAATCTTATTAATGGCTAGTTAACAAGAAACATTAAGCTTAAGACTTAATAAATAAACCTTTATATTACCCAAACTATAAAGTAACCCCTTTATTAAACCGGTGATATTGGAATTCATCACAACCCCAGATAATGGACTTAGTTACGACAAATATGTAAGGCTAATAAAAGCTTAAATAAAATAAAAGACATAAAGTAAATGCTGGAAATTAAATAAAGTAAATGCTGGAAGTAAATGCTGGAAAGTAAATTCTGGAAATTAAAAATGTAAAAGTACAATAAAAGAAAATGATGGGGGTTAGAAGATCCACTTTTATTACTTCTATTTAGATATCTCCCTTATTATAATATATTAACTTTGCGTGATATTACCAACCGACCATATAGGCGGTATCCTGATTAAGTCAAATTAATTAATTCAACCCAACCATACAGGCGGTTGTAGGCATTGCATTTTTGCATATCAGCCCGATGATGAGTCTCGTATGGAGACACTACCTCTTTAGTTGTGAAAGTCGCGGGAACGGACGTTGGAGGGTAAAGTTGGAAATTAGCATTTTGTCAGATTTAACTCGCTTGTTTCGCTTCGGGTTCGCTTGTTGGACCTCTGTTTTTAAACACCACCAACCCATTAAAACACATCTCACAAATTAAATAATTAAAATATTTAAATCACATTCACCAATTAAATTAAACTTGAAATTAAATTAAATTAAATTCTAATTAAATTAAATTCTTAATTTAAATAAAGCACATTCCTAATTTAATTAAATCACCTTCCTAAATTAAATTAAATCATATCCTTAACTAAAAAGAATAAATCAAATCACTTCCCTTAATTAAAAGATTTCCTTATCACATACTAAATTAAAAGATATCCCCATTAATACACAAATCATATTCCTTCCCCAACAAGGTAAATCCCCTCCCTTGGCCTATAAAAAGAACCCTTAACCCACACATCCAAACCCTGGCTGGCTGGCAGATTCACACAAAAAGAAACACAAAAAACCCTTCACGTGGAAAGAACTTCTCGGCTGAACTGATCAAAACAAATCAATAAACCTATAAGCCACGTCCTCCACAGCAAACCCACCAAGCAAATACCCTTCACACAGCTACGCCACCTGCCTTCCTCTTGTCTCACATTCACAGCCACAACTCCACTCAAATCCTTCACGTCCACGCCATCAACCGTCACCCCTTCAATAACACTGCCCTCCACGTAATAAGCCAAGGATGCCCACGTACTAAAACTCCATAGCCACCCACACGCCCCAACTTCATTCATAACCACACGCCTCAAGTCACACTCTTCAGCCTCACGCTAACCACCCTCGTCACACGCCCCTGCCGCTTCATCAACGCAAAAACACTTAAAAAAAGATAAGCAACGCTTAGCCCTCATACAATCAACGTTAATTCCTTCACCACAGCCACACTCACAAACGTCCAGCCACTCCACGTCCCCAAACCAAACCGACACAAGCCAAACAAAATCCCCACCAAATCAGTCCAAAAACAGTACGAAACCAGTCCCCGAACAGCCAAGACAGTCCCCGAATTAACCTCAGAAACTACCCGAAACTATACCCCGCAAAAACCGCACAAAACAGTCCGTTAATACACCAAAACAGTGATCAGAAATCCGCGCGGAAACAACAGCAAAACGGACTTAAAACAGCAGCCCAAGCATCAAAACAACGAGGGAAAACATTGAGTAGACGAATTGAAAAAGCATCGGATCAATCTCCCTTCCAACGGACGTGTAACGCCCTTTCTTAGACGACAAAAGAGGTTAGACCTGAGGGCACCTTTTTTACTTATCTTCTTTATCTTTGTTTTATTTATTTTGATATATAATTGCATGAGAGTCGTTTGAAGCATGATGTGATTGTTTGATGAGCGGGATATGTGTTCCCTTTTGTGGTATATCGGATGGAAACCCGGACGTAAAATCCGTAACCGATTCCGAATGGACGGTAGTATGGTCTGCACTCGGGATACAACGCCACGTACCACTTAAGATACACGTATCTCGTCTCATCCAAATTTGTATTTGAGCATGTCATAGTTCTAGGCCGTTTATTTATTATTTAAGCATGATTTAATTCAGTCTTGTTATTTAATTTTCAAAGCATGATTGTGTTATTTAGGCATGTTGTTTCTTCATTCTTTATGCATGATGTTTCGTTTAGTTTATGTTTATGTTTAATTAGTTATTTGTTTACTTTGGTTTAATGGTTCAATATGCTCGTTGAGTTATATTGCGTGGAGTTATTTGGATGAAAGCATGTTAGATCTAAGTACCCTTGAGCATGATTATTGAGTAGACTCGGTTGATTAATTGCACAAATCATATCATCACAAGTGACATAAGTAAGGGACCATTCCGAACCCAACGGTTTGAGGTCTTCCCTTGCGAGGGGTGAGTGCGGCCTTAAATCTTTGTCCCGGTTCACACCGGGTGGCGACTCCATGTTATTTCGTACTCCCAACTAGGCCGTGAGCCTAGAACAGCGTCGCCCAGGTTCTGTTGTCTACAGTCTGGCGACTCCACTGGGGATATTTTGAATCGGCCCCGAAATCATGTCTTGTGATGTGTATAATTTGTGCTTTAATTAATCGTTTCTATAGTGAGTTGAAAGGGGTGTAATCAAAGGCATTGTTAAGGCTAGGTAATAGTTCGATGTCTTCCTTCACTCACTACCTTTTTATAAGGAAAAGCTGTGAAACACCGAGATAACCATTACTTGTAGCTCGTTGTGACAGACTAGTTTGGAGGACTCGTTGTTTATTCCTGACACCAAGCGATAAGAGCCTAAGGGGCTTGGGTACTTAAGAGAGCCTCGCTCCACCCTCCCTCTGGGGAATCTACAACGAGAAATCCATTCGACAGTTAGTCACACACTGTAACTCGTTGGCACGTACCGTATGGTATAAAAAAGGTGCACTCCCTTGGTCGCTTGAACCCTTGAGTGGGGAGTCCTAGTTGTGGGTAATCCTTCGTCAAACGAGAGCCTTTGTCCACACTCCCGTAAACCCACATGTGAACCATAGCCGTATGACCTATTGGGGCCACCCTTTACGCTTTTGATAACCCCGTGGATATTATGTCTCATACATCTCATGCATCTCATGCATACATGCATCATGTTAACCCTCGTGTCTTAAAAGCCATCATAGATATCCGTTGGGTTAGAAAAAAGAAAGACTTGTCAAAGAAGAGTTTAACAAACATTGACATCGGAAAAAAGGAAATCGAGAAACAGAGAACTTTACGGCAAGGATAGAAAGACCATGGTGGGCCTTCAAAAAAGACAAAAAAAGAAAAAAAAACGAAAAAAAAAAGAAAAAAAAAAGAAAAAAGGAAAAAGAAGAAAACAAAAATGTTTGTTTTTAGTCCTTGATAGTTAGACATAAGTCCGATGATGAAATTGATTGCTTTAGGGAGAAACCTTAGAAACGATAAACCCTTGACGTGCTTTTATCTGATAATTTGAGTAATTGATCTATGTTAGACTCGTAAGCACTTGATTATAGGTTCTTAGCGGTGAAAACCTGAGTAGTTAGCAAAGTGACTAGTTGAAGAAATTGTAGGTCGGTGAATGACCGTTCGCCTAAATGTCTATCCTAATTTGCTTGTGCTATGATGTGTGGTATGGTTTGAAAATAAAGAAAAGTCTCTAAAGAAAAGAATTGAACCACCTATAACTGATAAGCGTGAAGCTACCCATGGGCAAGTATTAGGACCACCATGAGGAGAAATGCTACCTTAAAGGGTAGGTGTGTTGAGAAAAAAAACAAAAAAAAAGTTCAAAATGAAAAGAGAAAAGAAAAGACAAGAGAAAAAGAGAAAGAAAACCATGCCATATTGAACACAGAAAAGCACTGCAGGCATAATTGAGACATCTAGGTTGGTTTGACCCATCGATCCCGATTTTTGAAACGAAATCATTGAGTTAGCTTACCTAGGGATGAATCCGCAAAGGAACCTTTGCACACACACACTTTGAGTCTGGCTTAGATCATTTATTCAAAGACTTGGATTTGAGTTGCGTTGAATGTTTTGAAAGTTCTTTGGTTTCATTACTAGGCATTCTTTGAGGACAATGATATGTATAACTATTGAGACTATTTCGTAGCATAGTATGATGATATAGAAGGCCCCACCATGTGGTTTATCTTGACCAAGTGAAAATAGCGGAGAGCAGAAAGCTAAACCAAGACTGGGGGCGACCAGTCTACCACATCGCGAATCAAGGACATAATAAGATATTGAGTCATGAGACCAGAGAGAAGACTGAGCAATCATCTGGAGAACTGGCGGAAGACCTAACCCAACGGAATAGGAAATTCATTCATGCATGCATGCATACACGTAACGTATTTTGCATTTTTTTTTGTGTTTGTTTCGTTTTGTATTAACAGGTTTCAAAGAAGAAAAAGAGAAAGCGGCAAAGACAAGCCAACCAGAATCAGCAACATACGAGTAGTAGTTTTAGGGATGAGTCCCAGGGCTGAGGCCCATATCAGTATCAGCATGGGGGCGAGGCCCACATCAGTATCCGTTTGGGGCGAGGCCCATATTAGTATCAGCATGGGGCGAGGCCCACATTAGAGTCAGCATGAGAGCAAGGCCCATATCAGTATAAGTTTTGGGGCAAGGCCCACATCAGTTTCAGTTTTGGGGCGAAGCCCACATCAGTATCAACTCAAGGCTGAGGCCCACATCATCAGAATTTTGGAATGAATCCCAGGGCTGAGGCCCACATCGTCAGATTTTGGAATGAATCCAGGGAATGAATCCCAGGGCTGAGGACCACCTTATCAGAATTTGGAATGAATCCAGGGAATGAATCCCAGGGCCGAGGCCCACGTCTTTAGAATTTGGAATGAATCTCAGGGCCGAGGCCCACGTCTTCAGAATTTGGAATGAATCCCAGGGCTGAGGCCCATGTCGTCAGAATTTAGAATGAATCCCAGGGCCGAGGCCCACATCAACATCAGTATCAGTCTTGCCGGTATGGCACTCTGGGGGTGAGGCCCACATCTTTATCAGTATCAGCATTGCCGGGTATGGCATTCTGGGGGCGAGGCCCACATTACATCAGATCAGTTATGCCAGATATAGCACTCTGGGGGCGAGGCCCACATTACATCAGATCAGTTTAGTCCGAGAATGGATCAGAGTTCGAGAATGAACAAGCCAGAAATGGTAATCCGAGAATGGATCAGAGTTCGAGAATGAACAAGCCGGGAATGGTAATCCGAGAATGGATCAGAGTTTGAGAATAAACAAAGCCGAGAATGGCACTCCGAGAATGGATCACAGTTAGAGAATGAACAAGCCGAGAATGGCACTCCGAGAAAGTAGCACAGTTCGAGAATGAACAAGCCGAGAATGACACTCTGAGAATGGATCAGAGTTCGAGAATGGACAAGCCGAGAATGGTAATCCGAGAATGGATTAGGGTTCGAGAATGGACAAGCCGAGAATGGCACTCCCAGAATGGAGCACAGTTCGAGAATGAACAAGCCGGGAATGGCACTCCGAGAATAGAGATATAGTCCGGGAATGGACACGCAGAGAATGGCACGCCGGGTATGGCACTCTGGGGGCGAGGCTCACATCATTATCACCATCAGACATTTGTGGCTCTCTAGGTACGGAGAAGTCACTGCGACACCCTAGGTACGGGGTTAGCATTTAGACCACAGCGACGCCCTAGGTACGGGGTTAGCACGCCAGGTACTGCATGTGGACTATTCAGACATTTGTGGCTCTCTAGGTACGGAGACGTCACTGCACGCGACACCCTAGGTACGGGGTTAGCATTCAGACCACAGCGACGCCCTAGGTACGGGGTTAGCACGCCAGGTACGGCATGTGGACTATGTGGATTATGTGGACAACCGAGGACTACCGTGGACTATATGGACTACCTAGGACTACTGTGGATTACCGTGGACTGCCGTGGACTATGTGGATTATGTGGACTACCGAGGACTACCGTGGAGTATGTGGACTATGTGGACTACCGTGGACTACCGTTGAGTATGTGGACTATGTGGACTACCGAGGAGTATGTGGACTATGTGGACTACCGTGGACTACCGAGGAGTATGTGGACTATGTGGACTACCGTGGACTACCGTGGAGTATGTGGACTACCGTGGAGTATGTGGACTATGTGGAGTATGTGGACTACCATGGACTACCGTGGAGTATGTGGACTACCGTGGACTATGTGGACTATGTGGACTACCGTGGAGTATGTGGATTACCGTGGACTACCGTGGAGTATGTGGACTACCGTGGACTACCGATGAGTATGTGGACTATGTGGACTACCAAGGAGTATGTGGACTATGTGGACTACCGTGGAGTATGTGGACTATGTGGACTACCGTGGACTACCGAGGAGTATGTGGACTATGTGGACTACCGTGGAGTATGTGGACTATGTGGACTACCGTGGAGTATGTGGACTATGTGGACTACCGTGGACTACCGATGAGTATGTGGAATATGTGGACTATTGTGGAGTATGTGGACTACCGTGGACTACCGCGACACCCTAGGTACGGGGTTTAGCACTATCAACTCAGCACAGCAGGCAGACCAGGTGACAGCTGGCGAGCCAGGTAAGTAAAAATGCATTTCACGTACTTTGATAGGATTGTCATTGTCACACACTGCACAAGTCCCATCAAAGTGGGGCGACTGTAGGCATTTCATTTTTGCATATCAGCCCGATGATGAGTCTCGTATGGAGACACCACCTCTTTAGTTGTGAAAGCCGCGGGAAACGGACGTTTGAAGGGTAAAGTTGGAAATTAGCATTTTGTCAGATTTAACTCGCTTGTTTCGCTTCGGGTTCGCTTGTTGGACCTCTGTTTTTAAACACACCAAACCCATTAAAACACATCTCACAAATTAAATAATTAAAATATTTAACTCACATTCACCAATTAAATTAAACTTGAAATTAAATTAAATTAAATTCTAATTAAATTAAATTCTTAATTTAAATAAAGCACATTCCTAATTTAATTAAATCACCTTCCTAAATTAAATTAAATCATATCCTTAACTAAAAAGAATAAATCAAATCACTTCCCTTAATTAAAAGATTTCCTTATCACATACTAAATTAAAAGATATCCCCAATTAATACACAAATCATATTCCTTCCCCAACAAGGTAAATCCTCTCCCTTGGCCTATAAAAAGAACCCTTAACCACACATCCAAACCCTGGTTGGCTGGCAGATTCACACAAAAAGAAACACAAAAAACCCTTCACGTGGAAAGAACTTCTCTGCTGAACTGATCAAAACAAAGCAATAAACCTAGAAGCCACGTCCTCCACAGCAAACCCACCAAGCAAATACCCTTCACACAGCTACGCCACCTGCCTTCCTCTTGTCTCACATTCACAGCCACAACTCCACTCAAATCCTTCACGTCCACGCCATCAACCTTCACCCCTTCAATAACACTGCCCTCCACGTAATAAGCCGAAGACTGCCCACGTACTAAAACTCCATAGCCACCCACACGCCCCAACTTCATTCATAACCACACGCCTCAAGTAACACTCTTCAGCCTCACGCTAACCACCCTCGTCACACGCCCCTGCCGCTTCGTCAACGCAAAAACACTTAAGCAAAGATAAGCAACGCTTAGCCCTCATACAATCAACGTTAATTCCTTCACCACAGCCACACTCACAAACGTCCAGCCCCTCCACGTCCCCAAACCAAACCGACACAAGCCAAAAAAAATCCCCACCAAATCAGTCCAAAAACAGTACGAAACCAGTCCCCGAACAGACCAAGACAGTCCCCGAATTAACCTCAGAAACTACCCGAAACTATACCCCAAAACCGAACAAAACAGTCCGTTAATACACCAAAACAGTGATCAGAAATCCGCGAGGAAACAACAGCAAAACGGACTTAAAACAGCAGCCAAGCATCAAAACAACGAGGGAAAACATTGAGTAGACGAATTGGAAAAGCATCAGATCAATCTCCCTTCCAACGGACGTGTAACGCCCTTTCTTAGACGACAAAAGAGGTTAGACCTGAGGTCACCTTTTTTACTTATCTTCTTTATCTTTGTTTTATTTATTTTGATATATAATTGCATGAGAGTCGTTTGAAGCATGATGTGATTGTTGGATGAGCGGGATATGTGTTCCCTTTTGTGGTATATCAGATGGAAACCCGGACGTAAAATCCGTAGCCGATTCCGAATGGACGGTAGTATGGTCTGCACTCGGGATACAACGCCACGTACCACTTAAGATACACGTATCTCGTCTCATCCAAATTTGTATTTGAGCATGTCATAGTTCTAGGCCGTTTATTTATTATTTTAAGCATGATTTAATTTAGTCTTGTTATTTAATTTTCAAAGCATGATTGTGTTATTTAGGCATGTTGTTTCTTCATTCTTTATGCATGATGTTCTTTTAGTTTATGTTTATGTTTAATTAGTTATTTGTTTACTTTGGTTTAATGGTTCAATATGCTCGTTGAGTTATATTGCGTGGAGTTATTTGGATGAAAGCATTTTAGATCTAAGTACCCTTGAGCATGATTATTGAGTAGACTCGGTTGATTAATTGCACAAATCATATCATCACAAGTGACATAAGTAAGGGATCATTCCGAACCCAACGGTTTGAGGTCTTCCCTTGCGAGAGGTGAGTGCGGCCTTAAATCTTTGTCCCGGTTCACACCGGGTGGCGACTCCATGTTATTTCGTACTCCCAACTAGGCCGTGAGCCTAGAACAGCGTCGCCCAGGTTCTGTTGTCTACAGCGGTATCCAGTTTAGTCAGTATAAAACCAATTTTATAATTAAGTCCAACCGACCATAAAGGCGGTATCCTCATTAAGTCAGGTTTTAAATAGTTTATATATTATAATAAAGGGAGATTAATCTAAATATTAATAATAAAAGTTTAACATTTCACCCCAGTATGGGGAGTTACCTCATCATTGCTGAAAAGTAAATACTGAAAAGTAAAAAAAGGAAAGTACTATTGTGTAAAAGTAAATGAAATTAAATACATAAAATAAAGACTGAAAAGTAAATAAAAGAAAGTGCTAATGCGAAAATTAAATAGTGAAAGCTGTAAATAAACAAACAAGATATAATCTTCTAAGTATTCTTATGGAATTCCTTAGAAGAAAGTATTAATTGAATTCTGAAATTCGACCTCAATTAATAGGCAAAAATTGGCCTCACGCGTCGCGACGTGTGGAACATTGCGCGTCGCGACGTGTGGAACATTGCGCGTCGCGACGTGTGGAACATTGCGCGTCACGACGCGCCATTGATGATGGACGCATGGCGCGTAACTTTCGAAGTTGAGGACACGTGCGGGGTCAGCATTGGCAGCTCAATAATTATATCGGTGTCACGACGCTGACATCAGCATTGATACATGTTGATTATGATTGTCGGCAGCATGTGATGGTGACACGTGTCTGGTGCACGTTAACAGATGTTGATGTTGGACAATTATGACCCATAGCGTCACTATTTGTACAGATCATGGTGTTGTTGTACAAATTAACTATGTGACAAAGGAGATTGCTCTCTTATCATTTTTGATTAGATCACCAAGCTATATAAATGATAGGAGGTCCCTATGATTTGTTCCTGGATTGAGAATGATATGAGACAGTATCAGTCCACGAAGGATAAATCATTAAATATCCCTAGTCAGAGTATTATCAAAATTGGACATCGATAAATGCGTAAAAGACTAGTATTACACTTGTGCGCGTTTGTGAGGGCACAACGACATAGTTCTCATATATTTGGGTATAGGATACTCATACAAGTGTAATAGGAGGTTGTGTTTTACCGATGGTACGGGAAACAACTTCGCTCTGGATAGACCCCATCGGAATTCAATTCGTAGTATGACTATGTGTCTATGGAAGTCCGAAATCAGGGTAGGTGTATTTGGTCTTAACCTGAGAATTGCACCGCTAATACTTGCGACAATCAATATATTTTGGTTGTGGTCGTCCAGGGCTTTAATAGGTTCTGTGTACGCCTCTGCTGGGTATATTGAGAATCGTAGTGTGTTGGGTGTGATGTCAAGACGGAAGTATCACTCCATTCATATGGAGATGATGGTCACGTAGGATACGAGACTGGTTCTCTTAAATGTTACAGCTATCGGGATATTATGACTAGGTCATGTATATCTGATTATAGAGACTAGTTACCAGACATCCGATATGTGCTTCGTACGGGGCAGACACAATTCCAGCCCCAAGCCTAGCACGTGATCATCCGATACTAGATCGACATACGTAATACTACGTATACTACGCCTGATATAGATCCTTACATTCTTGTAAGGATATTTCTGGAGAATTGGGTAGGGATGGCGCTTTGCTAGATGCCAACCTTGTCTTGTAGATCGGTACAAACATAGTACTAGGTACTTACGTGTTCGGATAGTCCGACGACCGAATTTACTGCCAACATATCCGAGGATCTCATGGGTCGCTTTCCGAAGATTCACCGATGACGTATGACTCACACTTTTATTAATCTGGGATTAATTGCGAAGATATTTTATCTGGGATAAAATATCAATTAAAGAGAGATAACGATTAATTTGGAATTATTCGATAAAATAATATATTTGATATATTATAAGAAATTGGATTTAGACGTGGAATTAAAATTAGATTTTAATTCGGGCGAATGAATTAATTTAGAATTAATTCGTTAGCGACGTGAATAGTAATTATGCTAGGCATGATTATTTAATTACATCGCAACGGAAAATTCGTTAATTTGGAATTAACGAACTCGAGCTTGGGATTATTTGTGAGCGCATTCACATTTCGAATTCGAGTGCGGCACGCAAGTCAAATCAAGCGTCAAATCGCTAGTCGCATCTAGCGTCACATCATTCTTCAATCAAGTGATAGATGTCTTTCACTTTGAGTGATTGACGCCAGTCACTATTCACTGATTGATGGGAAGTGATGTGTGTGGTTAGCAAGCATTTATGGCAAGAAATTTTGAAAGAGAAAATAAGTAAATTAATTTTGGAAATTAATTTAGTGTATTAGATACACTTTCTTCTTCCAACCTAATTCTCTCTTCTCTTTATTCTCTCTATCTCACGCCCACAAGGGCTGTTCTTGCTTCTGTTTTCTGCCCAGAAAATCGAGAGCAATGGGAAGCAAAGTATGATGATTTTACGGAAAAATCATCAAGAGCTAGCACTCCGAGAAACATGCGAAGGTGATAGGGAAGTCCACCCATGAGCTTGGAATCAAATCACAAAGCTTGGAGCTTGATGGAGGAAGATTGAAGCCGAAAACAGTAGGCTGTTTCACTGCCACTGCCGAGCATGAAGGAAGGCACAAAACAAGTTTTGTTGCCTCTCGCGTCGCTCAACCGATCGATGTAAGTATTCCGCAACTTCGTCGTATGTATTCGCATGTATTTCATTGTTTTGTATTCGATCCTCGGGGCCGTAGAACTCCAACAGTGGACATGTGGTAGACGCATGTTAGCAATGGCGCATGATAGCAAAACTTCTATGATTGGTCCACGTGTCCGGCGCATGTTAGTAGTCTCAGGCGCTTGTTAGCAGACAATGTATTTTAGCACGGCGCATTTTAGCAAACTGTGCATTTTAGCAGGAAATTTACATTTTTGCCATTTTTGTCCGTTTTCCACTATTTTGGCCCCAAATCACCTCCAGAGAGTCATGTTATTTTATTTATCTATAAAATAACACAAAACATATCAAAATATTCACAAAACGCAAGAAACTATACAAAATATTAAGTCAAATGAGTGGGAAATAATGATCTATTTTTCACTCATCACACCCCCAAACCTAACATTTTGATAGTCCTCGAACAAAACAACGAAATAAAATAACATAAATAATTTTAAAATAAACATTAAACTAAACCACTTTCGTAGGGATCACGATTGCATTTAGCTTATGCAACAAGCCTTTAAACCTCTAGGTGTCCCTAGTGGACGAGTTGTAGTCTCGTGAGGGCTTACAACAACAATTCCCATAAACGTCAATATAAAACTAATGCACACAAAAGCAAAAAGACAAGAGAAAATAGAATAAACAAGTTAGTGACTAAACAGGTGAAATTTCTTATCCAAGTTAAAAGTTGTTTTCTTTCTTTCTAAATTACAATATAATTAATTTCTCCGATTATTTTTGCCATTCTCCTTATACACAGCTAACAAGGTAATAATCAAGTCATTGTGCCCACAATATTCATAAGGTAGTTGAAAAGAGAGTAATATTTTTGTCATAAAGTTATATCAGAATTCACACATTTTTCAGCAATGGAATATTTTTCTGATTGTTCTGATTTTTTATTTATTTATATACAATATCTTCCATCCATGTAACGAGCTTTGGGCCAGTGACTCTCAAACCAGTTGGCTTTATGGCACTAGGTGTTAAGACACCCCTACAGACTTAATTACTCGGATTTCCGATATAAATATATTTTTTACAACATCTTCAATTCATGTAGTGAGCTTTAGGCCAGTGACTCCCAAACCAGTTGGTTTTAGGGCACTAGGTGTTAAAACACCCCTACGGACTTAATAACTCGGATCTTAGACATTTTTTTTTAATTTTTTTGTCCCATTGCTTTTTTTAGATGTTTCATCCAATTAAACTAGAGCACTGAATATTATAAACTTTTTCAATTACAACTCATGTCCGTATGTTACCATGTATGTTGATAATACCTATCAACTAAGCATATGAAGATTCATTTTAGTCAGTTTTATGGAGAATTCACAAATTAAATAATTCAAAAGGAAATAAACAAAAATTAACTTATTACGAAATAGGTTGAGATACATCTCAGGTGTGAAAATTCCTTACACATCTATCTCTTACCAATTTCACCCGATTAATCAAGTTAAAAACACAAAAAACACCTAATTTTTTTTTTATATTACTTTTTTAATTTTTTTTTGAATTTTATTGAAATTTTTTGACTAAAAATCAAATAAAAACAAGATACTAGTCAATTATTTCCCTTCCCCAAACCTAAATGAGACATTGTCTCCAATGTCTTACAAAGTAGAAGAATAGTTTAGAAAACAATACCTGGTTAGCTGAAATTCTACATCTAAAATGAAAATTAAAGGTTCATATCCAGATTTTTCCGACGCTTCTTACCACGATCATTATCGGACCAGATTATCTATGAAATGATAGGGTCAATTTGTGGTTCAAAGGCTAAGATTTGGTCAATTAAATTTTGGGCAGTTCTGGCAGTAAAGAGGAGTTCTTTTACAGGTTTTGATACGAATCCATTTCTCCGGGCATCATCAAGAAACACACAAAGAAAATCATAAAATCCATCAGCGTTGAATAATCCAATCGGTTTCTGGTGTATGTTCAAGTTCGCCCAAGATAGTACTGTAAAAATTTCCTCCATCGTGCCCAAGCCACCTGGCGAAGTAATAAAAACATCAACACATTTAATCATTTCCACCAGTCGTTCAGACATACCTGGCACGATCAGTTCCTCTCTGTTTGATGGTCCTATAAGATTCGCCTCCGCCAAAGGTTTTGGGATGATTCCCATAACTTTACTACCTCATTCATGTACGGCCTTTGAAACGATCCCTATTAGTCCAAGATTTCCACCGCCATATACTAAGTGTATATTCCTTTCAGTTATAACTCGACCCAATTCCTATGATGCCTCAACAAATTCTAGTTTAGAACCAACACTAGTACCGCAAAACACACAGATGTTTACAACTCGTCTTCTTGAAGTGGCTTCCATTTTTATTTCTCAACTCTGAATGCCTTCAAAAGTGCAATGATGGGTTGAATTTATAACACCTGAAAAAAAGGTTAGTAATAATAGCACTAGTACCTGTCAAATGACAATTATTAGCTAAATAGTAAAATATATCGTGAAAGTCAAAAAGTTTGGATCTTGTCGGAGAAAATAAAAGAAAATAACAAAAAAATCACAATTATTAGTTAAAGATAAAAAAAAATATTTACAGGAAGTAACAGCTTGATTGACGTCTATGCGTCAGGGACAAGCTTCCCATCCAATTTTCTTATAGATTGGTAAACAGTCTTTTAGAGTCAGATTCCTGAGACTTAAATGTTGTCTTTCTTTTCGGAATTGTGTATATAATATGTGAATTACGTGATGTACATATCCACTGGAATGCGTCTCAAGAGTCAATGATATATCATCCAAATACTCCTTACTCAAGCCATCCCTAATGAATTTAATTTTATCTTCACGGTTATCAGACACCTTTCCTAAAGAACGACAACGAGTATTACATGTCATGCGTGCACATTTATAGCAAATACCCATTCTTTTAGCTCTTCTTTTTTTAGCATAAGTGCTTAATCCTAAACCATGCAAATATGAAACAAAATAGTCTGAGGACTCACCTGCTAATCGGACCCGTACTTCAATAATCCAAAAAATATCATTATGAATACCTTTGATCATCAGAAGTCTCATCCGTTCCAAGCGAGCTTTGTAGACTTTCATCAGAGAGTTTTGAGGGAGAGAAGGAAATTACTTGTGAAGATTTGCGAGAACGTCTTCCATCCTGAAATGTGACTTTACTTACACAACTTAAACACACAAAAATAAAACACACAAAATCTGAATATATACATAAATTGCATGGGTTGCCTCCCAGCTAACGCTAAGTTAAATATCGTCAGCTAGATATGACTGCCCGAACGTTAGGCTGGATCTGAAATTGTGACACTTTCTTTTTGTCGCTCAAATGATTCTCCCCAGTAGTGCTTGACACGCTGGCTGTTAACTTTGAATGTTTCGTTGGTGTTGGGATCAAGTAACTCAACAGCTCCATATGGTAAAACCTGAGTAATCACAAATGGACCTGACCACCTTGATTTCAACTTTCCAGGGAAAAGTTTCAACCTTGGATTGTATAACAACATCTGCTGCATTGGTTCTAATTTTCTGCAAACTATTTTTCGATCATGCCATTTCTTGGTCTTTTCTTTGTATAATCTGGCATTCGCATAAGCCTATAGGTGAAATTCCTCCAATTCGTTGAGTTGGTGGAGTCAATTTTCTCCTGCTGCTTGTGGATCAAGATTTAACTTCTTCAGTGCCCGATACACTTTGTGTTCAAGTGCCAATGGCAGATGGAACGATTTCCCAAACACCATTCGATATGGGGACATACCAATGGGTGTCTTGTAAGTTGTCCGATAGGCCTATAATACGTCATCTAGTTTTGTAGACCAGTCCCTCCTTGTTGATCCAACGGTTCTCTCCAAGATTCTTTTGATCTCCATGTTTGAAACTTCAACCTGTCCATTTGAATGTGGATGGAATGCAGTGGCAACTTTATGAGTAACTCCGTTTTTAGATAGGAGTGCATCAAAATATATGTTGCAAAAATATGTGCATTCATCACTGATAATTTCCCGAGGTGTTCTGAAGCGAGTGAAAATATTCTTTTTAAGGAATTTTATCTCCACTTTTGAATCATTTGATGGCAGTGCAGTTGCTTCAACCCATTTGGAGACATAGCCTACTGCAACTAGTATGTGCAGGTTTCCAAATGATGGAACAAAGGGTCTTATAAAATCAATCCCCCATACATCAAATATCTCCACTTCCAGAATGTTTTACAGAGGTCCTTCATTTCTCTTCATAATATTTCATGTTCTCTGGCACCTATCACATTGAACAGAAAATAAATAAGAATCTTTAAAAATAATGGGCCATAACAAACCTGATTGAAGGACTTTTGCTGCAGTTTTGTTGAAGTGTCCGCCGTATGGTGATGAATGATAATGCTGCAAAACACTATTGACCTCCTCATATGGAACACAATGTCTCATTAATTGATCAGCACATCATTTGAACAGGTACGACTCATCCCAGACATAGTGCTTGACTTCTTTGAAGAACTTCTTTCGTTGCTGATCTGTCCATTCCAACGGCCATTTTCCCGATACTATGTAGTTTACATAGTCAGCATACCAAGGGACATCCTGCTATTTCATGGAAAATAATTGTTCATCTGGAAAAGTTTTTTTGATTGTCAGTTCATTGCCAGCTGTTTCTCCATTCTCGAGCCTCGATAAATGATCTGCCATTTGGTTTTCTGTCCATTTCCTGTCTCTGATCTCCACGTCAAATTCTTGCAGTAGAGGCACCCAACGAATTAATCTGGGCTTAACATCTTTCTTCACGATCAGGTATTTGATTGCTGAATGATCTGTGTAGACCATAACTTTGGGACCCAACAGATAGGAGCGGAATTTATCAAAAGCAAACACAACTGCAAGCAACTTCTTTTCAGTGGTTGTGTAGTTGAGTTGAGCTTCATTCAGAGTTATGCTGGAGTAGTAAATGGAATGGAAAATTTTTGCTTTGCATTGTCCCAAAACTACTCCTACAGCAAAATCACTAGTATCGCACATCACTTCAAATGGAAGGGTCCAGTCCAGTGCTACTATGATGGGGGCAGAAACCAGCTTATGTTTCAAGATTTCAAAAGCTTCATGGCATTCGTTGGTAAGTTGAAAGGCACTTATTTCTCCAGAAGATTGCATAGAGGTTTAGCAATCTTTGAGAAGTCTTTGATAAATCTCCTGTAAAAGCCTGCATGTCCGAGAAAGCTTCGAATCCTTTTGACAGTTGTTGGTGGAGGTAGTTTTTCAATTGTCTCAATCCTTGCTTTGTCTCCATTGATTCCCTTTTGTGAGATTCGATGTCCCAGGATGATACCTTCCTGTACCATGAAGTGGCATTTCTCCCAGTTGAGTACCAGGTTAGTATCTTCGCACCATTGTAATACTTGTTCCAAATTTTGTAAGCAGTGGTTGAACGAGTCTCCAAACACAGAGAAATCATCCTTGAAAACCTTCATACTTTGTTCTAGCATGTTTGAGAAGATGGCCATCATGCAACGTTGAAATGTAGCAAGAGTATTACATAATCCAAATGGCATCCTACGGAAAGCAAAAGTATCATACGGACATGTAAAAATGGTTTTCTCCTGATTTTTTAGGGCGATGGTAATCTGATTGTACCCCGAGTATCCGTCTAGAAAATAATAGAATTCATGTCCTGCCAGTCTGTCTAACATCTAGTCAATGAATGGTAGTGGAAAATGATCTTTCCTTGTTGTTTTGTCCAGCTTCCTGTAGTCCATGCATACTCTCCATCCAGTCACTGTTCTTGTTGGAAACAGCTCGTTCTTTTCATTTGTGACTACAGTAATTCCTCATTTCTTCAGCACACATTGCATAGGACTCACCCTAGTGCTGTCAGAGATGGGGTAAATGATGCCGGCGTCGAACCATTTGATGATTTCTTTCTTCACGACCTCCTTCATGATTGGATTTAGTCTCTGTTGATGTTCCATTGTGGGTTTGTATTCATTGTTCATCAGAATTTTATGCATGTAAAATGATGGACTAATGCCCCGAATGTCTTTTATAGTTCAGCCGATGGCTTTCTTATGTTCTCGTAACACTCTCAGTAACTTTTCTTCCTGCTATAATGTTAGCGAAGAAGAAATCATCACAGGTAATTCAGAAGAGTTTCCTAAGAATACATACCTGAGATGACTCAGAATTAGCTTTAGCTCTAGCTGCGATGGTTCTTAAATTGAGGGCTTATTCGCTCTTTCTTCGGTAGTTCCAGACTTTCCACATGTGGTGTCGATTTGAAGAGAAATGGTATGTCAAGATAGTTGATACATTCCAGAATTTCATCATCTAGCTCACTGTCAGTAATGTTGGTGATGCAAACTTCAAGTTTATCCGTGGGAGGTGGCATTGCATTAGTATCCTGGATGATGTTATCTAAACATCAATTCTGAAAGATTCCTCCTCTTTTTCATTACTCGGGAATTTCATGGCTTTGGAAACATTGAAGGTAACTTCTTGGTCCTGCACTTTCATGGTTAGTTCTCTTTTTTGTACATCAATAACAGTTCGACCTGTAGCCAAGAATGGTCTCCCTATGATGATAGGTATATCTTTGTATTGTTCCATGTCAATAATAATGAAATCTGCTGGGAGAATTAGTTGTTGACTTTGACTAGCACATCTTCAACTACACCTCTCGTAAATGTGAGTGTTCTATCAGCAAGTTGCAGAGAGACTGAGGTGGGCATTGTTGGACTATTATGACCCATAGCATCAATATTTGTGCATAATATAGTGTTGTTGTATAAATTAACTATGTGACAAAGGAAATTGCTCTTTTATCATTTGTAATTGGATTACCGGGATATATAAATGATAAAAGTCCATATGATTAGTTCCGGATTAATAAGATATGAGACAGTATTAATCCACTAATGTTTAATCATTAAAACATCCATAGTCGTAGTATTATCGAGATTGGACATCGATAATGCGGAATAGACTCGTATTGCACTTGTCCGCGTTGTGAGAGTATAATGGCATAGTTCTCATATATTTAAGTATTGGATACTTATGCAAGTGTAATAGGAGGTTGTGCTTACCGGTGGTATGGGAACAGCTTCGCTCTAGATAGACCCCTTGGAATTCCATTGGTAGTATGACTATGTGTCTATGGAAGTCCGAATCAGGGTAGGTGTATTTGGTCTTAACTTGAGACTTGCATCGCTAATACTTGCGACAATCAATATACTTTGGTTTTGGTCGTCCAGGGCTTTAACAGGTTATGTGTATGCCTTTTTTGGGTATATTGAGAATCGTAGTGTTTTGGGTGTGATGTCAAGACGGAAGTATCACTTCAGTCATATGGAGATGATGGTCACGTAGAATACGAAACTGGTACTCTTATATGCTGCAGCTATCGGGATAATATGACTAGGTCATATTTATCCGATTATAGAGACTAGTTACCAGAGATCCAATATGTGTTTCGTATGGGGCAGACACAATTCCAGCCCCATGCCTTGCATGTGACATCCGATACTGGATCGCAATATGCAATACTACGTATACTACGCCTGATATAGATTACATATTCCTTTAAGAATATATCTAGAGAAATGGGTAGGCACGGTGCTTTGCTAGAAGCCAACCATGTCTTGTAAATCAGTAAAAATATAGTACTAGGTACGTACGTATTCGGATAGTCCGACGACCTGATTTACTGCCAACATATATAGGGATCTCATGGGTTGCTTCCCGAAGATTCACCGATGACGTATGACTCGCACATAATTAATCTATGATGAATTATAAGGGAGAGAAAATTAATCTAGGATTAATTACGAAGATATTTTATCTGGGATAAGATACTATTTAAATAGAAAGAGCGATTAATTTGGAATTAATCGATAAAATAATATATTCAATGTATTAAACGAAATCAGATTTCGACGTGGAATTAAAATTGGATTTTAATTCGGGCAAACGAGTTAATTTAGAATTAATTCGCTAGCGACATGAATAGTAATTTTACTAGGCATAATTATTTAATTAAATTTGATTTAATTACGTCGCAACGGAAAATTCGTTAATTTGAAATTAGCGAACCCGAGCCCGGGATGTGTTGCGGGCCCACTCGCATTTTGAATCAAATGGGGCCCACAAGTCACATCACGCGTCACATCACTAGTCAACTTTATCACTTTAATGTGATGGAAGTTGTTGGTAGGTGATTGTGTGTTAAACACACAAGTGTGATGGATTGAAAGACATATATCATTTTTTATTACATTTGGTATATGACTTTCATTTTGGTAATTAGATTACACAACTTCATCACTTCTCTCTCTCTCCCTCCAACTCACGGCTTTTGAGTCATTTTTCTCTCTTTTGCTTCTCCTTTGCTGCGAACAACAAGGAAGAACAAGGAAATTTTGTGGCAAAATTTCCAAAGCTAGCACTTAAAAGAGTCATTCAAAAGTGATAGGGAAACAAACCCTTGAGCATGGAATCATTCACAAAGCTTGGAGCTTGAAGATCCACACACCAAGGGGTTGACCGAAACACACAAAGAGGAAAAGCTTGAAGCAGAAATTTTTGTTGTCTTCGAATCGCAAAAGACGATCAATGTGAGTATTTCCGCTACTTTACTTTGTTGTATTCACACTTTTCATATGCCTAACTTAATCTTGGTTTGACCTAGAAAACCCAACAATGGTATCAGAGCCATGATTAAGCATGAAATTGAAAATTAGGGTTCTTAACTTTAATTTGGGTAAAATTGATTTGAGCATGATTTGATAAAATTGATTGATTGAGTATGCTTGAATGATGATAACATAGAGTTATGCATGATCAATTTGATGAAAATTGAATTGGATTAATTTTCCCCAATTTTTTGGCTTGGCCGAAAATGTAGTATGCCCTAAAGTCATGGTAATTTTGTTTTTTTGATCATTGGATGAGTTAAAAGACATGGGATAAATTGATTTAGGATTCAATTGGATTAAAATTGAAATCGGATTTATAAAAGCCTAAATTGTCGTGACATGTATAACATGTAATGAGATGATTTTTTGATTCAATAATGTTGGACATGTGTTGATGATGATTAGCATGATTAATTATGTAAATTGATATTTTGGAAATGTTAATTTTACTAATTGATCATGGCTAATGCACTTTAGTTAATTGAAATATGGTATTTGGAATATTGGAATTTAATTAGTTGGGCTAAATTTGGAATTGGGCTTAAAAATGTTGTATTTGGGCCTAATGGGCTTGGTTGGGCCAAGTTTGGTTTAGGTTAATTGGTTGGATCCAATTGGGCCTAAAACCATTTCCATAAAGTCCAAATATAATAAAATGTGCCTTTTAAATTTTAATTGGGCCTAATGGGCCTAAATTGATTTTTGGCAAAATGGTGATTCCTTATTGGGCTTTGGTTGCCAATGTCCATGCCTTATAAATTAATTGAAAGCCCATTAGACTTGATTTAAATTGACATTGGATGTTAATTGGGCTTTGAGACCCGTAAAGATTAGATTTAGAATCTAAGTCGCAAAGGCTCATTAATAAAGTGTAATTATTTAATTTGGAATTAAACAAAGAATTAGTATTGAATACAAATTAAATTGGATTTAATATTATAGTTTGATATAATTCAAGAATACGTATTTTGAGTACTTATTATTAACGAGTCGGACTCGCGCAAATCAAATCGTTGTTTGAACATTGGATGGTCATTAATTTCAGATTAATTAATTGGATTAGATTGATTGATAACATGCTTTGTGTGAATACATGGATGTGATGTATGAATAATGTATATCGGATGGATATTAGATGGGTGAGGGCAATTTTGGAAATTTTTTTAATAAATTTAGAATTTATTAAATTGGACCTGTGTGTCCAGCCTATTACCTCTTGACTCTTTGTATTTCTCTTCTCACCTATTCCCCTCAATGTAAATGAGGTTTCTTTAGAAGTGTTATGTAATTGGGTAGAAGTAAGATTGTGCTAGCGGGAGAGAGGAAATGGAGAGATTTGTTCTAGGAACAAAATGTTTTAAATATCCATCCGCATATCATTATTAATTTATTTACCGCACCATATTATGCTTTTAGAATGCATGCTTAAGGGTGTATGATGAGACCTAATCAAAGATAATTAATTGGTTGCCAATTATGCGAAAAACCCTCAACAAATATTAAACGTTTTTCCTTCCATTGAATGATTCATGCTCAAGATCCAATATTGGCACTGGTTTGTTGGCCAAAGTCAAGACCTTTTTTCATCGCGGATGTGTTTGAATCATGAAGGCTTTGTTCCATATCGCATGTCTTGTCCAAGTTGTGATTTGTTGGCCAAAGTCAAGATCACTTCTTGTCCATCGACATCGATTACGAACCTTTCCAAGGTCAATGGGTCCCGCTTAACTGGAATCATTAAGTTTGTTGTGCCAAAGCCAAGGCTTAATTGATTCAGAGGAAAAATGTTAGGGAATATATCGGATATATTGGCATATATTAGATATATGTTTCGGACTTGGATGTCCACCTACTGGATCTAGGAATTGGATGAGATCCAATTGATCTTAGAGATCTACCTAGTTAAATATCTTACAGCTTTTTGGCCAAAGTCAAGGTTGTGTGTTATTTAACGGGATCCTAGCCCACTAGGAAACTAGGTTTCCCGAGTAATCAACAGAGGGTTAGAGGCTCGCCGAAAAATAGTAGGAGGCAAATATTAAATTTGCAATTTCATTTAGATACTTGCCAATACGCGATCATTTCAATTTTTCGTCATGAACTTAAATATATTAGTTGGACTATTATTTAATTGTTGTTTTAAATTAAACAGTTTGACTGTATTCAAACTACTTTAATTTATAGTTGATTATATAATTGGATTATAGTAATCAATATATTTGAATTTAACCAATCAAATTATAGTTGATTATATAGTTAGACTATAGTAATCATTATACTCAATAGTACCTGAAATCGTTGATTGGATAGTTGGACTATAGCAATCAAGATTACTGAAAGATTAGTGTTTAAAACATAATCCTGGGAGAAAATGTCATTAAACGGCTCCAATTTTCAGAATGGGAATAAAATCTCAGGATAGTCCTAGGAACTAAGAAGTTACTCTATTTGATAGAGAAACCTAATGGGCCTGAGCCCGGAGTTGAGCAAATAGTGGAGCATGAGTTTTGGATGACTCATGGTGATGATAGCTTTAGTGATCAATCCTTTATGCTAATTGCAATGACACTTTAATTTATTCGTCAGAATTAAGGATTAGATCCTTATACCATGATGTTGAAATTAAAAGATCTTCATAGATCTATTCTTAGATCTTAGAAGTACAAATTGCATAAGTAACTCTTTTGCTCACGTATGTCAGAGGGTACATCTGTCGAGCACTAGGTGTCGCAGATGATTACTGACATCGATCAGCTTGGCATTACCTACGTGGCCGAGACTACCAAAGATTTGATCTTATAGTCTCTACCCGAAAGCTGGGGCAGGTTCATTATGAACCAAGAGTAAACTCTTGGAGAGTTGATGGCTTTACTCTAGGAGGCAGATCTAGAGCTTCTAAAAAGGGCAAAGACAAAATCATCACATTCTTCTTGGAAGACAAATGACATATCCCAATATGTCTGCCTAAACTGTGGCAAACGGGGTCACTGGATGCGTGATTGCCGTATGGACAAGGCATACATGAAGGAAGTGAAGACGGGGTAAGGCTCCGACTTCAAGTATGTTTGTCATAAACATGTTCACTATTAGTTTCAAAAATGAATTTTTGATACTAAATGATGTACATAAAATATGTATTGATGTGCAGAATCTGCTGATTAGAAGGATACTGACTTCAGTTGAGATTGATCTGCGAATCGGAAATGGGATGAAAGTCGCTGTTTTAACCGTAGAAACCTAATTTTAGGAACTACCCTTCGGGTGTGTACTTAAATTAGGAAACTGTTATAATGTACCTAGTTTGACTAGAAACATTATCTCTATATCTAAGTTTAACCGTTGCGGGTATACCTTTATATTCTAGAACACTAAAGTGTTTTATTTTATAAAGATGATATTGAGATAAACACATTTAATGTGAATAACAGTATTTATATTTTGAATATAAATGAATCTCAAACGTATGACATGACAACAAATAGCTCAAACTGAATTAATCAGATAAGACTTATTTGTGGCATTGTTGTCTGGGACACATTAACAAGACTCGTATATCCACACTTTCTAAGAGTGGGTACTAGGACGGATTTGATTCTAATATAATAATGTCTACGAATCTAGTTTATTAGGCAAAGTGCCTAAAACACTTTTTACTTGGTAAAAGTGTAAGTGCCACCGATCTGTTAGCCCTCGTTCATAGTGACGTAAGTGGGCCCATGTCTAGCTAGGCTAGAGGTGGATATGAACACTTCGTAACCTTTACGAATGTGGCATCGCGTTATGGTTATGTGTTTCTTGTGAAACAAAAATCGGAAACTTTTGATAAATTCAAAGAGTTTCGACACGAAGTATAAAAACAGATCGGCTAAAGTATTAAAACATCATGGTTAGACCGTGGTGGAAAATACTTAAGCAATAAGTTTCTCAATTACTTGAAAGAGTATAGTATTCTTTCACAAAGGACTCCTCCCGGAACATCTCATTTGAGCGGTGTGTCCCAACGGAGAAACTGAATCTTGTTGGACATAGTAAGGTTAATTATGAGTCGCTCTGAGCTACCATTTTCCTTCTGGGATACGCATTAAACAATGCAATACTTATTTTGAATAAGGTTCCATAAAATCTGTTAGACATACTTCATATTAGATGTGAACAGGAAAGAAACCGGGTTTTCTTATTTCTGAAGATTTGGGAATGCTGGGCATATGTTTGGGATACCAAACTATAACCCAAATTGGATAAGTGCCTAATTTGTAATTGGTTATCCTAGGAAACCAAAGTATAGTACTTATACAACTCACAAGAGAACAATGTAATTGTTGCTCGCCATGCGGTTTTCCTAAGAGGAATACCTATATACAGTGGTGAGTGGGAGGAAAGTAAAACTCGATGAAAATCAGAGTAATACTATTCTAGGCACCGATTCCTTAATGGAACATAAATAGTTCATCATGGATGAAACTTTACCACAATCTTCGAATACACAAGAACCGCGTAAGTCGTAGAGAGTCAGAAAATAACCTGGGAGGTATGGGTTTCTGATCTCACCTCGTAAAGATGTCAATCTTTTTTAGGAATACGAACTGGCTACGTATGATGAAGTGATACAAGGTATCGACTCCCTATTATGGTAAAGTGCCATGATATCCGAAATTGATTCCATGTATACCAACCAAGTTTGGACACTGGTTGATGTACTGGAAGGAATTGTGCCTATTGGTACTATATGAGTCTTCAAGGAAGACGTACATGGATTGCAACATACCAACGTACAAAGCTAGACTTGTAGCGAAAAGGTATCGTTATCAATATTGTATCTGTTATGACGAAACCTTTTAACTCGTTGTCATGGATAAAATCCATTTGGATAATGCTTGCTAATGCTGCATGTTTCATTTATGAAATAGGGCAGCTAAACGTCAAAATCGCTTTCCTTAAACGGAAGCCTTTTGGAGGATGTTTACAACAACCTAACAGTTTTGTCGTACCAAAACATGCAAATAAGGTTTGCAAGTTAATTCAATCCATTCATGGATTGAGGCAAGCATTGCGTTCTTGGAACTATCATTTTGATGTAATCATAATGGTATATGATTTAATTCAAAACGAAAATGATTCTTGTGTATATAAAGAGGTTAGTGGGAGCGCACTGACAATGATTGTCCTAAATAATGATGATATATCATTTCTTGGAAATGATATTCCAATAATACAATTGGTTTTGGAGGATGTTTACAACAACCTGACAGTTTTGTCGTACCAAAACATGCAAATAAGGTTTGCAAGTTAATTCAATCCATTCATGGATTGAGGCAAGCATTGCGTTCTTGGAACTATCATTTTGATGTAATCATAATGGTATATGATTTAATTCAAAACGAAAATGATTCTTGTGTATATAAGGAGGTTAGTGGGAGCGCACTGACAATGATTGTCCTAAATAATGATGATATATCATTTCTTGGAAATGATATTCCAATAATACAATTGGTGAAAGCTTGGCTTTCATGAAAATTCTCCATAGAATACTTGGGAGAGACAACCTTTATTCTTGGAATAAAGATCTATTGGGATAGATCTAAAAGTTGTTACACACTCTCCGAGAACTCGTACATTGAAATAAATGTACGCGACCTAGTGTCTCATATGCTTTGAGCATATGGAGTCACAATCAGGCCAATCCATGTGATGGTCACTGGATTGATGTTAAGAATATCCTTAAGTATCTTAGATGAACTAAGGATGCTTTTTTATACTATGGAGAATGAGAACTTGAAGTGACTGGGTTTACCGTTGCAAGTTTCCTAAACTGATAAAAACGACTATAGGTCGTTATAAAGCTATTATATAGTTTGAATAACGGAACAGTGAGCTGGAAATCTTCTAAGCAAGATACTGTTGCCGAATAAACAACAAAAGCAGAATATTGTTGCAGCTGAGGCAGCAATAGAAGCGATTTGGATCTATAATAATCCTAATCAGATTAGGTATAGTTCTGTTAGCAACTGAGCTAGGCTACAACACAGTCTAAAGAATTAATGGTCTCATCAACGATCCAAGTATGCATTTCAACTATTCATATGATTCATTTGGATCATACATCGTGGCTATGGGATGATCGAATAAATCGCATCAAATGATAACTTTGCAAATCCACTGATGAAAGCAGTTTCTTAGCAGAAGTTTGAGCGACCAGTACATAGTTCAAGTGTAGGACACTTGAGTGATTGGCTATAGGCCAAGTGGGAGATTGTTGGAAAATTATGACCTGTAGCATCACTATTTGTGCAGAACATGGTGTTGTTGTACAAATTAACTATGTGACAAAAGAAATTGCTCTTTTATCATTTATAATTGGATTACCGAGATATATAAATGATAAAAGTCCATATGATTATTTCTGGATTAATAAGATATGAGACAATATTAATCCACTAAGGTTTAATCATTAAAACATCCCCAGTCGTAGTATTATCGAGATTGGACATCGATAATGCGGAATAAACTAGTATTGCACTTGTGCGCGTTGTGGGAGCATAACAACATAGTTCTCATATATTGAAGTATTGGATACTTATGCAAGTGTAATAATAGGTTGTTTTTACCAATGGTACGGGAACAGCTTCGCTCTGGATAAACCCCTCGGTATTCCATTGGTAGTATGACTATGTGTCTATGGAAGTCCGAATCAGGGTAGGTGTATTTGGTTTTAACCTGAGACTTGCATCGCTAATACTTGCGACAATCAATATACTTTAGTTTTGGTCATCCAGGGCTTTAACTGGTTCTGTGTACGCCTCTTCTGGGTATATTGAGAATCGTAGTGTATTGGGTGTGATGTCAAGACGGAAGTATCACTTCAGTCATATAGAGATGATGGTCACGTAGGATACGGAACTGGTACTCTTATATGCTGCAGCTATCGGGAAAATATGACTAGGTCATGTTTGTCCGATTATAGAGACTAGTTACCAGAGATCCGATATGTGCTTCGTACAGGGCAGACACAATTCCAGCCCCATACCTTGCATGTGACATCCGATACTGGATCGCAATACGCAATACTACGTATACTACTCCTGATATAGATTACATATTCCTTTAAGAATATTTCTGGAGAATTGGGTAGGCACGGTGCTTTGCTAGAAGCCAACCATGTCTTGTAAATCGGTAAAAACATAGTACTAGGTACGTACATATTCGGATAGTCCGACGACCAGATTTACTTCCAACATATCCAGGGATCTCATGGGTCACTTCCTGAAGATTCACCGATGACGTTTTACTCACACATAATTAATCTAGGATTAATTATAAGAGAGAGAAAATTAATATAGGATTAATTACGGAGATATTTTATCTGGGATAAGATACTATTTAAAGAGAGAGAACGATTAATTTTGAATTAATCGATAAAATAATATATTCGATATATTAAACGAAATTAGATTTCGACGTGGAATTAAAATTGGATTTAATTCGGGCAAACGAGTTAATAATATATTAGTCCTAATTAATTAATGACAAATTGATTACTAATTAATCAAAAGAATGCTTCATTATTTAGGTCCCTTTGCATGTATTTTTTGTTTAACGGTTAAACGATTTATAAATAATCTTCATTATTCATAAAAGTTGCCCTAGTGCTCTACGAGTATATTTCATTAGTGAGACTCTCTAGATTCAGGCATATCCGTCACGAAATCCAATTTTGTGTCCATAATTCATCCACCCATAAATTATGACAACCACAGATAAACTCGCTAAATCATACGGGTCTGTAACATCCGGTGAACCGGACGACTCATACATACCAGTGCCTGACGATTATTATGATTCAGAGGCATAATACTTGATATAAATCATGTTCGAGTAAGTATGTGCTTGTGAAATGGCATTTGGAATATTCGAAATATTCCATGAAATTTTGACGCGAAACTTAGTTTACTTTCCACCTCGAACAAACTTTAGTAATTGGGCCATAACTTTTTCATACGATCTCTAATGTTTGTGAAATTTATATTTTTAGAAAGCTTAGATCGAGAGCTACGACTTCTGCGTTGAACCTATTTCCAAATTCGGACTAAACAAGGGTCAAAAATTACAATTTCCACAACTGCAACAGTAATTTCGGGAATCAAC
The DNA here is from genome assembly GCA_019454045.1 of Zanthoxylum bungeanum. NCBI lineage: Eukaryota > Viridiplantae > Streptophyta > Magnoliopsida > Sapindales > Rutaceae > Zanthoxylum > Zanthoxylum bungeanum. The sequence goes on from SKCR01044182.1 coordinate 91,491, forward strand.
TAGAATTTGGTGATGTGGCAAAATGTGGACCATTCATTTGCAACCCAAAATTCATCTCTTGCTATATAAATAGAGAACTATTCACTCATCCTTTGGAGGAGACAAAACGTGAGGGAGATGAGGGAAAAGTTGGGAAAAATTTTCCCACTTGTTTTCTTTTCCCATGCTACCTTTGTAGAGATTGATGATGATTCCAAGCATAATCCATGACAAGTAAGCTTCTAACTTCATTTCTTTTCATTTTTTTTCCAGTTTTGGGCAAGGAAATACCAAAGCGCCAATTCGAATTTAGCGTACCCTAGCCATGGGAATTGTTAGAATTGGCATTAAAATATGTTGGTATGTGTTTTAATAAGTTTCATGATAATATTAGAATTGAATAAGGTTTATTTGTGTATGAATATAATTGAGGGATTATGCTTGGTGATCTTAGAATTCTAGATAATGGTTGGTAATTGGGTGGTGATATGAGGTGAGTTTTGAAGTTGGAAAGTTCCTTTGTGATGGTTTTAGCTTAGAGGCATGAGGATTGTTGAGTATGGCTTAGAGAGGTGGAAAATTATGACCTGAAACTGGCCTCGCGTCGCGTCGCGACACGTTCTGAAAAAATAAGGCCAAATTCAATTCAGTCTTGTGTGTGTTGCGACGCGAACCAAAAACCAGGCTACCGTCTAAGTTTTTCCAGGTTTTTTCGGGACTCACAAGTCCGTACGTCGCGATGCGCAAGTCCGTGCATCGTGACGCGAGACCATTTCATAGGATAAAATTTTTATCCATTTCAGTTTTAACCCAGAACATTTGAGACCAGCTAAAAGGCTTCGTATCATTATATATACATGTCAATTACCATAACACAAATGTAAAACATCGCATAGTGACAATAATTGTGGAATGTATCATATGATATGAATTCTAATCGAATTGTCCTTTGGAGGGTTATCGCAGGAACCACAAAATTTTTCGGCAAAGTGGCACTATGCTAGTGAAACTTCAAATCTGTGAGTGGACACCTTCTTTTATGTTGATTTTGCGAAACAAAATGATGTTCGTATAAGAAAGTGATGCCCCAAATACCACGGGCTGTCCAGAATGGAATATCATAGAATTTCGTATCAGAATTTTGAAGAATTTACCGATTGTCCCTAAAGTCGTTCCAAAAGTGTATTTGTGTCCCAACATAATTTATATTATGTTACCTTCTGTTGGTTTCTATAATTAGTCCCAAAGAAAGATTAAGCCATAGAAATACACAAGTATATACATGCAAAGCTTGAAGCATGGCGGAATCATACTTACTAAGCTTTGTGACGAAAATGATGAAGAGGATCCTTGAGTCTTCAAGGTGGAAGTTTCAGCCAAGCAAGAAGATGGAGAGAAGCTTCAAGTCTTCAAGTGTTCCAAGCTCCAAGGTTTTTCCCTATCACCTCTTTTGATCCTTCAATGTGCTAGCAAAAATGGAGAAATGAAATGATTTTTCTGCCTTTGTTTCAAGCTCACGGAGTGAGCAAGGAGAAGGAGAGGAGAGTGTGTGATTTTTTCAATTTTCTTGTTCTCTTTTGTTTCCAAAAACCGTGAGAAGCAAAATGAAAAGCAATGATGAGATATCAAATACCAAAATGAATTTTTAATTAAAAAACCCTCAAAACCGTGAAAGGTTTTCCTCCAAAAAAAATTCATTAAATGGCATCATTATCTCACATTGAGAATAGAGACAATGTATCATCCCATAAAGGTGACTAGATACATCCATCATCTATTCGTGTCAAGTAATGAGATATCGCGATGTGATTTGCGGATCCCACCCGTTTTCAAAATACGAATGTGTCCGCAAACACTTTCGGGTTCGATTTCGCTAATTCCGAATTAACGCATTTCCGTCGCGACGAGAATAAATAATTACGCCTAGCGAAATTACTATTCAGATCGCTAACGAATTAATTCTAAATTAATTTGTTTGCCTGAATTAAAATCCGATTTTAATTCCGCGTCGAAATCCAATTTCGTTTAATATATCGAATATATTATTTTATCGATTAATTCCAAATTAATCGATCTCTCTCTCTCTCCTAATAAGGCATTTTATCCAAGATAAAGTTTCTCTGTAATTAATCCAAGATTAATAAAGTTCGAATCAAACATCATAGGTGAATCTTCAGGAAGCGACCCAAGAGATCTCCGGATATGTTGGCAGTAAATACGGTCGTCGGATAATCTGAACACGTACGTACCGTCGTACTACGTTTTTACCGATTTACAAGACAAGGTTGGCTTCTAGAAAAGCGCCATGCCTACCCAATTCTCCAGAAATATTCTTACTGGAATATTTGATCTTTATCAAGCGTAGTATACCGTAGTATCGCGTACATCGATCCAGTATCGGACGATCACATGTTAGGCCTGGGTTGGAAATGTGTCTGCCCCGTACGAAACATATATCGGATATCAAACAACTAGTCTCTTTAAATCGGACAATCCTGACCTGATCATATTGTCCCGACGGTTGCAACCTTTTATAGAGTACTAGTTCTGTATCCTGCGTGATCATCATCTCCATATGTCTGAAGTGATACTTCCATCTTGACATCACATCCAGTACACTACGATTCTCGATAAACCCAGAAGAGGCGTACACAGAACCGGTTAAAGCCCCGAACCACCACAACCAAAGTTTACCGATTGTCGCAAGTACTAGCGATGCAAGTCTCAGGTTAAGACCATATACACCTACCCTGATGCGCCTCCCAAGACACGCAGGCACACGACATACTACCAATGGGATTCCGCGGGGTCTGTCCAGAGCGAAGCTGTTTTCCGTACCATCGGCAAAACACAACCTCCTATCGCACTTGCATAAGTATCCAATACTAAATATATGAGAACTATGCCGTTGTGCCATCACAACTCGCAAAAGTGCAATACTAGTCTATTCCGCATTATCGATGTCCGATCTCGATAATACTCCGACTAGGGATATTTAATGATTAAACCTTTTATATTGATACTGTCTCATATCATCTCAATACGGAACTAATCATATGGACTTTTGCCATTAATATATCAAAGTAAATAATTTTACAAAACGGCAAAAGGCAATTTCATTATCACATAGTTGATTTTGTACAATAATACAATATCATTTAACAAACAGTGATGCTATGGGTCATAATGTCTAACAAGCATCTAATACCTGAACTATGTATATGTCGTTCAAACACTTGCTGAAGAACAGCCTTCGTCAGCGGATCTGCAATGTTGTCATCTGATGCGACCTTCTCGACTTTACATCGCCACGATGTATAATCTCCCGAATCAGATGGTAACGCCGAAGAACATGCTTGGATCGTTGATGAGACATTGGTTCCTTAGCTTGTGCTATAGCCCCGTTATTGTCACAATACAACGGTACGGGCTCAGCTGCTAACGGAACTACTCCTAATCCGATTAGGAATTTTCGGATCCAAACTGCCTCATTTACTGCTTCTGATGCAGCAATATACTCCGCTTCAGTTGTTGAATCGGCAACAGTATCTTGCTTAGAAGATTTCCAGCTCACTGCTCCGTTATTCAAACAAAAAATGTACCCCGATTGCGACTTGAAGTCGTCCTTGTCGGTTTGGAAACTTGCATCGGTGTACCCAGACACCTCAAGTTCTCCACCTCCATAAATTAAGAAAGCATCCTTAGTTCGTCTAAGATACTTAAGGATATTCTTAACTGCCATCCAGTGACTTTCACCTGGATCGGCCTGATAGCGACTGCACATGCTCAAAGCATATGACACATCAGGTCTTGTACATATCATGGCATACATGATCGATCCGACTGTCGAGGCGAACGGTATTCGACTCATGTTATCTCTCTCTTCTTTAGTCTTAGGACACATGTCTTTAGACAGAAGGATACCACGCGACATTGGCATCAATCCCTTCTTGGATTGATCCATGTTGAATCGCTTCAACACTTTGTCAATATATGTACTCTGGGAGAGTCCAAGCAGCTTTCTAGATCTATCCTGGTAGATCTTTATTCCCAGAATAAATGCTGCTTCTCCCAGATCTTTTCCCAGTATAAAGCCTGGCTTTGTACGTTTGCATGTTGCCATCCATGTCGGTCTTCTTCTTGAAGATCCATCTGCATCTAATAGGCTTTACGCCTTCTGGTGCATCAACCAGTGTCCAACTTGGTTGGCATACATGGAATCCATCTCGGACTTCATGGCATCTTGCCATAAAGCGGAATCAATATTCTGTATTGCTTCCTCATACGTAGTCGGTTCATTATCCTCAATAAGATTAATATCTACATGAGGTGAGATCAGGAACCCATACCTCTCAGGTACTGTCCTGACTCTCTCCGACCTACGCGGTCTTTGTGTATATGAAGATTGTGGTACAGACTCATCCTGGATGGTCTGTTTATGTTCCGTCGTTGATTCATTGCCAGGAACAGTATCACTACGATTTTCATCGAGCTCCACTTTCCTCCCACTTACCACTGCATCTAGGAATTCCTTCTCAAGGAAAAATGCATGTAGAGCAACAAATACTTTGTTCTCTTGTGGGTGATAGAAGTAATATCATTTGGTTTCCTTAGGATATCCCACGAAAATGCATTTATCTGATTTGGGTTCTAGTTTGGTACCTTCCAAACGTTTAACATATGCCCAGCATCCCCAAATCTTCAGGAAAGAGAAACCTGGTTTCCTCCCTGTTCATATCTCATATGAAGTCTGTTCAACAGACTTTGACGGAACCTTATTCAATATAAGTACTGCACTGTTTAATGCGTATCCCCAGAAGGATATTGGTAGCTCAGTCCGACTCATCATCGACCTTACCAAATCTAACAAGGTACGGTTTTTCTCCGTTCAGACACACCGTTTAATTGCGGTGTTCCAGGAGGAGTCCACTATGAAAGAATACCGTTTTCTTTCAAGTAATCTTGAAACTCATAACTTAAGTATTTGCCACCACGGTCCGACCGCAATGTCTTAACTCTTGCCTGTTTGTTTTTCTACTTCGTGTCGAAATTCTTTGAATTTCTCAAAAGTTTCTGACTTGTGTCTCATTAGATACATATAACCATAGCGAGATGCATCATCCGTAAAGGTTACGAAGTAATGATATCCACCTCTAGCCTGGCTAGACATGGGCCCACATACGTCGCTATGAACGAGGGCTAACAGTTCTGTGGCACGTTCACCTTTACCACTAAAAGGTGATTTAGACATTTTGCCTAAAAGACAAGATTCGCAGACATCATATGAATTAAGATCAAATCCGTCCAAGTACCCACTCTTCGAAAGTGTGGATATGCGAGTCTTGTTTATGTGTCCTAGACGATAATGCCACATGTAAGCTTCATCTTTTAGATTACTCCTTTTGATCCTTTTGTTTGTTATTTTATGTTTAGGAGATTCATTTATATTCAAAATATAAAGGCCATTATTTGCTACAGCAATGCAAATTTCTGCATCATTTTTATATAAATAACACCCAGTGTTTCTAAATACAAAAGTGTACCCATGCTGGGTTAACAAAGATACAGATATGATATTCCTAGTCAAACTAGGTATATAATAACAGTTCAAAATTTTAAGCATATGCCCCGAGGGTAATTCCAAAAAAAAAGTCCCTACAGCCAAAACAGCAACTGGAGTTCCGTTTCCGACTCGTAGATCAATCTCCCCTGAAGCCAGCATCCTGCTATCCTGCAGATCCTGCAAATCAGTACATATATGAGCAGCACAACCAGAATCAAAAATCCATTTTTAAAACTAGAAGTAGTCATAATTATCTCAATAACAAACATACCAGAGGCTAGTGCCTTGCCTGCCTTGATATCCTCCTTGTGTCCCTTGCCCATTCGGCAGTCACGTTTCCAGTGACCCTTCTTGCCGCAGTTGAGGCAGACATCTTGAGATTTGTCCCTTGGCTTCCCAGAAGCTTTTGTCAACTTGTCTTTACCCTTTTTCTTATGTTTCTTCTTCCTCACCCCTCAAGTAGCTTTTGGCCCAGCCTTTGGCCTCTGAGAGGTCGATGCAAAGTGCGCCTCGCGCTTGCCCCCCCTTTTTGGAGTTCTTTTTCAGACTCCTTCAAGATGGATAACAGCTCTCCAAGAGTGTCATCCGTATCCATCAACTTATAGTTGATTATGATTTGTCTCCAAGTATCAGGAAGTGACTGTAAGATCAAATCTACGGTCAGCTCAGCCTCCAAGACTATTCCCATATTGGCCAACTCATCAATATCGGCGATCATTTGAGCCCCATGGGCCTCAACTGATGCGCCTTCAGTCATTCGGACGCGGAAGAGTTTCTTCACCAACTCGTACCTTTCCATCCGCTTGTTGGAGCGGTGGAGATCTCGCAGTCTAGCCATCATATTATAAGGATCCAAGTCCCTATTCTGGCGACGAAAGTGCTGAGTCATCGAAGCTAACATAATAGCCTGAGCTGTGTCACAATCATTGCTGTGAGTTTTCCATAACTCCAGCTCAAGTGGGTCAGTGGGCTTAGGCGGGAGAGGTGTTTGTATAGTGTACAGCATCCTCTCAGCCCCAAGGACTATCCTCAGGTTCATTTCCCAATCAGAGAAGTTTGTGCCCTAAAAGACATTGTCACCAATGATGATGTCTCGGACATTTACCTTGCTTGCCATCTCAACTACGGTAGTCCAACTATCTAGTTAACGATAAAATGGGTACAGTCAAACTGTTACAAGAAAAAATAACAATGAATTAGTCCAACTAATATTAATTAATTAAACGAAATAATTTTGAAAGACGCGTAAGGCTAAGTATCTGAATGAAATTGCAAATTCAATACTAGCCTCCCACTATTTTATCAAGTCTCTAACCCATTGTTGAGAACTCGGGAAATCCTATTTCCTAGTGGGCTAGGATCCCGTTAAATAACACACAACCTTGACTTTGGCCAACAAGCTGTATGCTATTTAACTAGGTAGATCTCAAAGATCAATTGGATCCCATCCAATTCCTAGATCCGGTTAGGTGGACATCCAAGTCCAAAACATATGTATATTTACTTATGCCAATGTATCTAATACATTTTCTTAACCATATCCTCCGAATCATCTAGGCCTTGGCTTTGACACAACAAACCTAATGATTCCGGTTAAGCAGGACTCATTGACAAGGAAAGTTTCGTAATCAATGTCTTTGGACAAGAAGTGATCTTGACTTTGGCCAACAAATCACAACTTGGACAAGACACCGATGTGGAACAAAACTCTCATGATTCAAGTACATCCTCAATTGACAAAGGTCTTGACTTTGGCCAACAAACCAATGCCAATTTTGGATCTTGAACAAGAATCATTCAATGGAAGGATAATTGCTTAATATAAATTGAGGGATTTTTGCGTAATTGGCAACCAATTTATTATCTTTGTTAGGTCTCATCATCATACACCCTTAAGCATGCTTCTAAAACATCATAAAGTGCATAAAGTAAATTAATAGTGATATACGAATGGATATATAAAACAATTTGTTCCTAGAACAAATCACTCTCCCTTTCCTCTCCCCGCTAGCAATATTCTACTTCTACCCAATTACATAATACAATAAGAGAAACCTCATTTACATTGATGGGAATTAGGTGAGAAGAGAATACAAAGAGATAAAAGAGATAAGGCTGGACACGCAGGTCCAATTTATAATTCTAAATTTACAATAATTTCTAAAATTACCCTTTCCCTTCTAATATCCATCCGCTATACACTATTCATTCATCACATACATGTATATTCATTCAAGACATGCTATACAACCAATCTAATCCAATTAATTAGTCTTTTTTTAAGTGATCTGTTGGATAATATGACCCATAGCGTCACTATTTGTACAGATCATGGTGTTGTTGTACAAATTAACTATGTGACAAAGGAGATTGCACTCTTATAATTTGTGATTAGATCACGTTAGATGTATAAATGATGAGAGGTCCCTATGATTAGTTCATGGACTGAGAATGATATGAGACAGTATCAGTCCCCGAAGGTTTAATCATTAAATATCCCTAGCCGGAGTATTATCGAGACTGGACATCGATAATGCGGAATAGGCTAGTATTGCACTTGTGCGCGTTGTGAGGGCACAACGGCATAGTTCTCATATATTTAGTATTTGATACTTAAGCAAGTGCGATAGGAGGTTTTGTTTCACCGATGGTACGGGAAACAGCTTCGCTCTGGATAGACCCCTCGGAATCCCATTGGTATTATAAATATGTGTCTATGGGAGTCCGACATCAGGGTAGGTGTATTTGGTCTTAACCTGAGACTTGCACCTCTAATACTTACGATAATCGATAGACTTTGGTCTTGGTGGTACAGGGCTTTAACCGGTTCTG
>SKCR01044183.1:0-77654 GCA_019454045.1 Zanthoxylum bungeanum
GATAAAGTTAGGAAATGATTATAAATGAAAATGTTTGACTTTACATTAAAGGAAAAGGTTGTCAAATTGATTTTGACTTCTTAAGATATTTGTTCAAAATTGTTTGAAAAATAAAATATCTTTTTCCTTTATTTCTTCATAATTTCGGCCATACACTTAAAATATAAGAGTTATATTATTCTTAGTTGCATTTGTTGACTTAATTAAATATCTAATAAAGTGTTATTAAGATATTTATGCAAGTTGATTAAATGTAAAGTGAAATGAAATTGAAATTACAAAACTTGTATTTCCTTTAGTGAATTTCGGCCAAGGCCATTTTGATACAAGTATATATTGTTTTTTCATTTCATTCTTTCTAACCTAATACACTTTAAAGAAAAACTCCATTAATGGAAGCAAAGGAAGCTTGCGAGAAAGAAAGAAGAACTCAAAGAAAGCTTGGATTTTAGTAAGTTTTTCCAACTTGCTATTAGAAAGGAAAATGTTCCTTAGGATTAGGCTTTAACATATGATGTTCTTAGGTTATTTCTTTCTTTATTCCTTGTGTTTTTGTTGATGGAAGTTTTGATGGAAGTGTTGAGCATGTATGATGAAGGAAGGTTGTGACTATTGTAGTTATAAGCTTTCTTTTAAGGTTTTGGAAACCATGTTGCTAATCTAGAGTTGTTGACTCACTCTTAGATGACCTAGATTTTATCTTGAGTTGTTTCATTGTGTTGAGACTTTGATTGGATGAAATAAACATGATTGAAGTAATTGATTTAACCAATTTGGTCTAATTTGTCCAATTTGAAGAAATTGAAAAATTAGGGTTCTTGACCAATTCCAAATTTGGGGGTTTTCATATATGTTGTGTATTTGGATGTGTATATGATGCATATAAAGTTTCATGTTCATTGGATTACATCTTGATGCATGAAATGACAAAGTGCACAAATGGCACACATTGGAGGTGCTCTCGGCCAAGGATTAGATTTTGGGGATTTTTGGTGCTCTTGGTGTTTTGATGTTTTGAACATGCTAAGTTCATCTTAGAAATGATTTAGAATCATTCAAAATTGATTAGATCAATTTCGGACTAAAATGGACAAAATACCAATGTAAGGGCATTTCGGTAAATTCACTTGAATATGATTCATTTGAATTTTATTTCATAATTTGATTATTGGATAATTAAATAAATATGTTTATTTAATTAATCCGAGAAAAAGTTTTGAAATCGGAAGATACGATCTTCCGCCGCTTCCGCTGCGTTACCGGATTTAGCCCCTAAAACCCCTACAAATTAACCATTCATAATTAACCTAGAATTGTTCTTGATTAATTTCACGATAGTGAGACTTGATTGGTGTGGTAATTGGATGATTAAATTGTTGAATTTTGTCAATTTAATGTAAATTATCCAATTTGAGTAATTTGTGAAATTAGGGTTCTTAACCCATTCAAATTTTTGGGCTTTTCATATATATGATATAATTTTATGTATATTTAATGTATGTCAAATTTGGGATTGATTGGATTTGATCTTGATGTGTTTTGAACAAATTGAGCCAAATTACAATTAATACAAAATATGGGCTGTTTCGTAATTCTGGAAAAATCTGGGCAGTTTCGGAATTCCGGAAAAGTTTTTGGTTTATGTTGCAAATTGTATAAATTATTTTATTTGACAATTTAAGGACCAAAATGATTTATTTACAAAGTGTATGGGTCTCATAGTAATTAATGATAAATCTGATTTTCAGGTAAAAATTCAGTTTTTATTTATTGAGTAATTTGAAAAAATTGGTTTATTTTAATTGCCCAAAAAAATATTTATCGGAAATTGTTTCAGAGTGAAAATACGCGAAAACGGCGAAAAACTGCGATACCGGGTAACGGCTGCCCAAACAGGGAACTGGGCACTGTTCGAGCAGCCCATGAACTGTCCAAATATTTTTGGGGCTGACCAAGGCAGTCCCCATGTGCATTGGTCGGTCGGTTCGGTCGGAACGCGTTTTATGCTATTTTGCGGAAAAATATTTTCGCAAAAGTTTCGTGGTGTTTCTATATTATTTATGTCGTTATATGATATCGAGTAAATAAGTTTAGGTGAAATATGAATGAATTATTAATATTTGATATTGAATAATTTATTCATAAGTTTAAAAATTTTAAATTATGATTTCGCCCGAACAGTGCTTCTTCCGCTGCGCCTCATTGATTTGACCCCAACAGTGACTGCCATCTAAGTGTGGAAGAAGTCTCATGTGCCAACAATGGTATCTCAAGTCGAAGAATCACTTATGCTACTCAACCCGAGAAGATTCTTATTGACGTTGGTGTACCATCCATTAAGAATCTTCAGTGAGTCGTTCACTGTTTATCTGCTATAAACACTTACCGTCTATACGAGTCTCCAAGACTCATTGTTCATCGAGAAACCATTGGAATCCAATATTACAGTATATGACATGTACCGATCTCAACGGGTTTACTTTACTGACCAAGTAGTGTAAATCTTGACCATGAACAGTCTAAGAATGGCAACGTCATGATACAACTCAATGTCAGTTGTGACGTTTTTGCAACTGTATCATAACTAATCATTCGAAGTTCAATTACGTCTTTACCATATAAAGAGATATATTATACTATAGAAACTATTCATTTTATTCATAATAAAACGTTTATCAAAGTATTTACAAGGAAATACAACATGAAATTGGCGCTCTGAGTACCAACCCTAACATGAGAAACCGTGGATGAGAACATGACAGCTCCGAGGACCGGATGAAGAGCTGGTTCCAGAATGAGATGAAAAAATGAGAGGCAAATATAAAAGATTGACCAAATGGTGACCAAGACTTGGGGACAACGTCCCCTTCACGGAGGAAATTTTGGCGATGAGATTTCCAAGGAGATTCATTATGCCCTCCATAGATGTTTACAAGGGCAGTACAGACCCCAATTCTCATGTTGAAAGGTTCGTTCTGATGATGGAAATTCAGGGAATGATCGGAGATACCATCTGCAAGGTGTTCCCTTTAACCTTGGGAGGGTCGACCAGTTTGTGGTTCAGGAACTTGACCCCAGGGAGTGTCGGCAGCTTTGAGCAGTTGGGGAGATCCTTTGTGCGGTATTTTATAGGGGTGTGTGTACCAAGGAAGACGATGAGGTCATTGATGTTGATGAAGCAAGAAAGACAGTGAGTCTTTGAAAAGATTTGTCGATAAGTACCACGCTCTGGTTTTAGAGGTCGGGGCGTATGAGTCCCTGGAGGCATCCGACCTGAGGTAGTCCATGATTGTCGACCCGATCTGGTAGCTCGGTAGGCCAGGATAATTTTGCTTCTGTCTCCCGACCTAGTAAGGCGGGCCGAAGTGGTAATAATGATATGACTAGGATCAAATGACGTAAGCCCTATATGTGGACTTGCACATTTCAAAGAGGTCTGACATGACAGATTACATGTTGGAGGTAACGTGTGGCAAATGGTATAGTAGTTTGGTTTAAAGAGATGTCAGATGACAAAGTTACTTTCGGCAGAGCAGTTGGGGGAAGAGAGCCATCACATTACTGGTAAAGTCACGTGGCTGACGTCATGATATTAATGTAACAATAGAGTTTGCCCTAATATATAAAAGAAGTTGAGAATTTATTGTAAGAGATTAGCCAAATTCATTTACGCATAACTTGTAATAAAGAGCTAAAAGTTTAAGTGTAAAATGAGTTTGTAAAGTTCGGTCAGCCGATCTTGAGAGATAGGCAGGTCGGTCATACCCGACCACGTTATAAAAGTTTTTTTTTTCCTTTGTGCCCGTGGACGTAGGTCGGATCTATTCTGCCGAACCACGTTAAATCATTTGTTTGTTTGTGTGTATTCGATCTTTTTTCAAGGTTGCATTTGGTTCCCAACAAACCAAACAAATTTACGGGGTTGTTCGAGAAATGAGTTTACATATTTGCCCCTGAAATGAAAATCAACCGTCAACAACTTTCAGTTGCGAAAATCTAAAATTCTAATATCAAAAATTTTACTTGAATAAATTCCATTTCAAAATGCTATACCAAATAAAGTCTTTATAGATTAATTGCAACTAAGAATATTTGAAATTATTTTCAACCAATTTAAGGATATTTATGTAAAAACAATTGTCAACTTAGTCAAAGTAAATGAGTCAAAAAGGCCCACAAAGAGCCTTCTCCAAGGGTTGGGTACTTAATCCAGATTCTAATGGGCCTCGGCCCATTATAATCAATTCAGGAATCTGGGGTCCACCACCACCTCTGCCCAAATTTCTCGCCCTTTTCAGCCATATGTAGTAGATTAGGTAGTACTGTATCTGCACGTAATTAAGCAATGGAGGGGGGTAACCTTTTTTTCTTAATAGAAACAAATAAACCTATTTTATTTAATTAAATTATAGTTGCAAATATAAATAATATTTCAATGCACTAGTGTCATACTAGGAAAGAAAAACCAATAAAAATAAATAAGTTGAAATAAATATAAATAAATTTGCAATTATTTAATAAAAACCAAAAAAAAAAAAAGAGAGAGAGAATCAAAATAGATGATTTAAACCAAATGGGAAGGCATATATATATCGTCTCGTTCAATCCAAGATTTTTGTTAAAATATTTCTAATAAATTAATAAAAATATATATAATTTAATAATAAGATAATTTTGATCCACTAAAATAAATAATATCCATTATTTTTTATGAAATTCAAAATTTTCCCCACTAAATCAAAGTTCTCGTATGAGATTAGAACCACTCACATAGATATGAGTAAGGATGGAAACAATCATTATATGGATGGGAGCATGATGGGTCATGAAAAACCAAACTGAACCGGAAAAAACCGAACCGAAGTGATGATTTTTTATTTTCGAAAAATAAAGATTTGATATTTTAATTAAAAAATCCAATCGAACCGAATTAGAATAATTTTTTAACTAAAAAACGAACCAAACCGAATTAATTGAAATTTTGAATTTAATGAATTTTTAAAAAAACTAATCATATTATGTTTTTATTTTAGAATCATATTTGTTACATTATTTAATTTATTTAGTGTTTAATGATGATTAATTTTTGCTTTCGTTGTTATTATTTTTTATTTTCTTACATATAGTGTAGTTGTAATGATATGAAAAGTTACAGTATTAAAAAAAAATCAAGTGAGTGTTAGATTCAGTGAATGATATTAATTTTTTATTTTTTATTGTTATTATTAAAAAAAATGAAAAACGAATTGTACCAAACCGATGATTAAAAATAATTATAATTTTTTAATAAAAAGGCGTACAATTACTCTTTTTTTTTTTTTAAAAAAATCGAATAATTATAATTATAAATTTTTTTATAATCATATTAAACCGGACAGAACCATGCCCACCTCTAGTTGGATGGACAGGTCGGATACGAGTATTGACATTCCTGTTCAAATAGAGGTAAAATCACATGTGAATAGGGACCCACGCGAGGGCTCAGTGTGTTAGGGGCTTGTAGACTCTGCATTTTTAGGCACATCCCGATCGTGAGTCTCTTAGGGGGGACACCATCTGAAAATTAGAAAATTACGAGGATGAATGTTAGAAAGGAAAAGAACTTCAAGAATATAGCCCAAAAGTCGGCCGAACATCACTTATATCCGGCCTACATTTTCTCTAGCTAGTATAACTAGCCGAATATTATTTGAAAATCCTAAATCCAGCCGGACACAACATGAATGTCATTGATGAACAGATTTTCAGTTACCAAAGGCACGTGATCTGATTATGATCGGATATGTAATTAAATTACACATCTGGCCAAACACGCGTTAATTGTCCAACACACATGTAAATTTCCAAAGGCTGAAGTCACGGACTGACATGAGTCTGGTCAAATATACATTTCAAATTATAAGTTCGGCTGAACATTCACCAGGCATTACAATCTCCATAAATCCAGTAACGTCATACATAAGTGAGGGAAATATGTGATTTTGCTCGTCATTCCTTTCTCAGACCTCTCATTTGCACTATAAAAATGAGGCCTCATTCTTCACATGGATGAGAGTTCGTTTGGAAGAAAAAACTCTTGAAAATGAGAAATCAAAAACCATAGCAATAAAAAGTAAAAACGCCAATTTCTTGGAATTCCATTAAACCTGGTACGAATCAAACATCAACCCAACGATCAAAATTGTCTTCAGAGCCTGGATACATTGGAAAATGTACGCCATGATGGCATAATTTTATTATTTTTGCATATTTGAGATTCTGGTTTTGACATAATATCTCTGGCCGGACATGTACACACATCCAGCCAAAGATAGTGTCTACTGTTTTCCGTAGTTATTGCATGATTAGTTATTTTTTATGTTACGCTCGTCGCTGTTGAATAATGCATGATTAGTTGTTTCGTTTTACTGTTGTAGTTGATAATACACATGCTTTTAGTTTATCATTTGAAATGGGATTAATATGCATGTTATGTTTTGCTTACTTGTGATCTATGAACGATGTCCGACCTAACATGTATTATGTCCGACCGGACATGAGTCATATATGGCTGTGTGATCCCGTGGTATATAGGATGGAAACCTGAACGTAAGTTCCATAGCCGATTTTGAATAGACGGTAGTATGGTTCGCACACCGGATACAACTCCACGTATCATCGGGAGATGTCTATTTCATTATGAATGTATCAAAATGCATTTTGGTATGATGGTTATTGCGTATGAATGTTGTTGCGTTTCTCGATTACACAGTACATACATCCATACTTCAAACAAGTCCGGCCGGACATGGAGATTGAATTATAAATCCGGCTGACCTTAGGGTTTGTTGGGTCTGTCCTTAACCATATCAATAGTATTTTATCAATGTTGTAATAATTTATTTACTATTATTTACAATTCATGTTTATGTCATTGTGTGTTTTATAAAATGTATTACATGTGGCTCATTATAAGATATGAAGATATCTCTTTCAAACGTAAATAGTATATTGACATCATTAAGCGACCATTCCAAACTCAAACGGGTTTAAGGTCAGACCTTGCGAAGGTGAAGTACAATCTTAAATCATTATCGATATCTCATAACAGGGACCACTGCATTGTTAGTATCATTGTGGGACTATCCGTACTCTCTACGGGTTGCAAGCCCAACAGTGCAGTGGTTAGACCCGGCCACGGTTCCAACCGATTCCGGTTGGAACCGGAAGGTTCTGGTTCCAACCGATTCCGGTTCTGGAACCGTTGGCGATCGGTGGAACCGTACGGTTCCACCGGTTCGACGGTTCCAACCGGAACCGAAACGGTTCATGTTGGAACCGTAGGGTTCCAACAGGAACCCTTCCCCAACGGCTACTAGCCGTTGGGGGGGCAGGCAGGGAGCCGTTGGCTCCCTGCCCAAATAAGAAAAAAAAATTTAAAAAAAATTATATATTAAAATATAAATTACTAATATATCCCTAATAATGGTAATAAAACAGTTATATTTAGGGGCATTTTTGGTATCAAAAAAATTCTAAAACTCTATAAATAAGATTCATTTTTCATTATTTCAACACACCAAATTCTCAATTCTCTCATTTTCTATAATTCTCTTTTTTCTCAATCTCAATTCAATACAATTCTCTTATAATCTTATTCTCAATCTCAATTCAATTAGTTGTTATTTTGTTATCATTCGCAATTATTCAATTTTCTTATTTTTCTTCCTAATTCTCAAACGAAAAATGGCAAGCTCATCTGAGAACATAATGTCAAATATGCCAACTCAAGAGAGCGGCCCTAACATCAGTGCACAATCACGGAGAAGAGAAGTTAAAGCTCGGTCCTCAGATATTTTCAAAATTCATTTTCATTTGGAACGCCTAGAATATGGGTGTTCACGGGTCGGGTCGGGTTTTTTGAAATTTTGTAAGACCCGATCAGGTCGGGTCATGCGAAGTTCGGGTCGCGGGTCGGGTCACGGGAAGGCGAAACCCGATCGGGTTCGGGTCGGGTCGGGTCGTCGGGTCGGTATATATTTTTTTTTAATGAATTAATTATTTTCAAATACAAATATGTAATATTTTATGTCTCAAAAATTATCATAAATATAAAGTTTTAATATAACAAAATAATAAACAAGTGAAATAAAAGTAAATTTTTTGAAAATAATAATATTAATAACTTTTAAGTAGTTGTCTGTATATGGTATAAACTATGATAACCTGTTTAAGGCTCTAAGTATATGCTCTTTGTTGAAATTTTTTTTTGTAAATGCAGGCCTCTCAGAAATGCAATCGAAGAAAACTTACCTGAGCCTCTTTCTGCCGTTTACGATTATTTAATTATACTTATTATTTATTTATTTTATGTCTAAAAAACTATCAATTTGTTAATTAATTATTTAATTATTAAGCAATTAGTAAATGCATACAAATAATAATAATTTTTTTAGAAAAATAATAAAAAAATTTAGAAAAAAATATAATATATAGGGTCGGGTCGGGTTTTAGCATCAAATCCGTTGTCCAACCCGAAAATTTCGGGTCGGGTCGGGTCACGGGTTGACCCGACCCTATGAACACCCCTAGCCTAGAAGATGATACACCGGTGGAACCTGCATCAAAATATATATCATGTTTTATTAATTATTGCTAAAGAGATATTGGCAGCACATATTTCCACCGTTGCAGTTGAGCAAGCCTTCAGCTTGAGAGATAATATATTGGAAGCTAGACGATCTTCATTACATCCAAGCACTCTAGAAGCAACAGCTTGTGTGGATGATTGGACTCGAGCTGATCTGAGACAACAAGAAGATGCCCCCGATGATTTTGAAGATTTGTTCGATAATGCATATGTAAGTGCAAGCGGAACCGGAGCCGAAGGATCAACTGATAATGATGATTGATAATTGTAAAATTGTAATTTACAAATGAGATATGTCTTAAAATTGTAATGGAACTACGTGAGTTTTGATTCCTCTCACCCTTGGAGGATACGTATGCAACTTAAATTTTTAAAAATTTAAGCTCAAACTCGTCAATGTAATAATTTTTTATTTATAAAATTAATCTCATTTATTCTAATTAATTTTCAAAATTAAAAAAAAAAACGGAAACCGGCCTGTTCGGTTCGATTCCGAACCGGAACCGAACCGCCGGCCGGGTCTAGTAGTGGTCACCAACATCATAAGTATAACGGTAAACTCTGCTTCGCTCCAATAGGACTGCTGGTAAGGGAAAAAATTTTGTATTCATTGAATAATGAAACGAATATGAATATTGATATTTTCATATTATATCCGACCTTTTACTATGCAGGAGATAGTATAATTACTAGTCTATTATAAAAATAAAAATAAAATTTATAAGGGTAAATTTTTTATCATTAAACATATTCCATCATTACCAATGTAATTATTATTTATCCTTGATTATTTGATTAATTATCTAAACGTTGCGCTTTGACCCACATACAATCCAATTCCAACTAAAACACAAGAAGTGCGTAGAATACCCGACGGCTTACGTTAGCAACCGCAAAACCAGGATATAATTATTGGGATAAAGCAAAAAAAAAAAAAAAGACAAAAAAAAAGTTGAAAAAAAAAATCTCAAGTCTCAACACAAGTTTCCAGATTCATCTCGTTGTCTCTCCCTCGCGTTCGCTCAAAATTTCATCTCCTGGTAAGATCTAAGAATCAAAAAGATCTTTAATTTCTTGTTCTTTCTTTATTTATTTACATGAATTTGTTTTTATTTTCTGAACTTGTTAAAAAAAAAAAAACAGAAGTGGAAATGGATGAAGAAAGAGAGGGAGGAGGGGATCAGATGGATCAGTTCCATCGAAACGAAGCGATCTCAGCCGTTGCTGATGATGGGTTTTTAGGAGAAGAGGATGAGGATTACGAGGATTTGTATAACGATGTTAATGTCGGTGATGGGTTTCTTCAAACTTTGAGGAAAAACGATGATGTTTCGGGGTTTAATAACATTAATACTAATAAACCTAAGGATGAAGAGGAGAAAAAAGTAGACTTGATAACTAACCCGGGTGGTGGTGCTAATGTTGGTGAAGGGAGTAATGTTATTTTGCCTAGGGTTTCTGGTGGCAATTTTGAAAATAGTGGGAATGATCAGAATTTAGGGTTTGGTGGGCCCGGTGGATTGGCTGGGCCAGTTGGGCGGAGTGGTGGAGGTGGAGGTGGAGGTGGGCTTAGGGTTGAATTAGGGCAAGGGAAAGTGAAAAGTGAAGTGGAAGAGCAAGTTGTGAGTCATCGTAATAGTAATAGTAATATTAATGGTGGCAGTAACAACAGTGGTGGTGTTCAAGGGGGTATTGGGCAACAAATGCATAGTGTTGGCGTTGGTGGTGGTAATGAGGGTTTGAATAGACAAGGGGGTGGGGTTGGTGTGAATGTGAATGTGAATAATGTTGGTGGAAATAGTAATAGCATTGTTGTTGGAGGTGGCGGTGTTGGGATTGGGAGTGGGGGTGGCGGTGGGACGTTACTGTTTGTGGGTGATTTGCATTGGTGGACAACAGATGCGGAGTTGGAAGCGGAGCTATTGAAGTATGGGCCTGTGAAAGAGGTTAGGTTTTTTGATGAGAAAGCGAGTGGGAAGTCGAAAGGATATTGCCAAGTAGAGTTTTATGACCCAGCTGCAGCCACAGCTTGTAAGGAGAATATGAATGGTCATGTGTTTAATGGGCGGCCATGTGTGGTGGCATTTGCATCGCCTTATAGCGTTAAGAAGATGGGAGAAGCTCAAGTTAATAGGAACCAGCAGACGGCACAGGGTGCTGTTGGGCAAGCTAGAAGGGGATCTAATGACGGAGGGGGTAAGACTGGGGGAAGTAACACTGCCACTGGAGGGAATTATCAAGGTGGAGATAATAATAGAGGTGGTTATGGGAGGGGAAACTGGGGGAGAGGTAATATGCAAGGTAGAGGTCCAGCGGGTCAGATGAGGGGTAGGGGGCCTGGTGGAGTCGGTGGGAGAGGTATGATGGGGAATGGTGGAAATGGGTTTGGGCAAGGCATTGGTGGACCCCCTCCTTTGATGCATCCACAGTCAATGGGATTCGATCCAGGGTTTGGTGCACCCATGGGGAGGATGGGCGGTTATGGAGGCTTTCCTGGTGCTCCAACTCCTCCATTCCCAGGTGTTATGTCTCCATTTCCGCATGTTGGTGGTATTGGTTTGCCTGGAGTAGCTCCACATATTAATCCTGCATTTTTTAATAACCGGATGCCAATGAACGGAATGGGTGGTATGATGCCGGCAAGTGGGGTTGAGGGTCCTAATATAGGAATGTGGTCTGATCCCAGTATGAGTGGCTGGGGTGGGGATGAGCAGGGTGGTGGTAAAACTGGGGAGTCTAGTTATGGTGAGGAAGCAACATCTGACCATCAGTATGGTGAGGTGAGTCATGATAGAGGAGTTTGGCAAAATCCTATGAAGGAGAAAGATAGAATTCAGAAAGAGACTGGTCTGGTTCCTCTGAAAGACGGTATCGAGATGATAGAGAAGTGGGGTTTGATAGAGAAATGCCTAGAGAGAAAGATATGGGGCATGATCATGACTGGGCGGAAAGGCGGCATCGGGATGACAGAGGAGTTAGTCGAGACAGGGACAGGGAGCGTGATCAGGACCGAGAACGTTCTAGAGACCGTGATCGTGATAGGGAACGAGATAGAGCCAGGGAGAGGGAACGATGTAGGGATGACAGAGAAAGACATGGTGATCATCATAGATACAAGGACCGTGAATCAGAGCATGATGATGAATGGGACAAGGGACGATCTTCAAGGACTCACAGCAAGTCACGTTTGTCTCAGGAGGATGAACGTCGCTCGAGATCAAGGGATGCTGATTATGGAAAGAGGCGACGTCTTACATCGGAGTAACTAAATGTAACACAAATCATTTTGTAGACTTTCTATTTCAGAAGAAGCTTTTGTTTCGTCATGCTCATTTGGATCTCTTTTAAGTGGCACAATTGGGTTCTTAATTGTGGAACAGTTCTTCTCAACTCATTGCCTGCAATTTCTTGGTTGCTTCATCTTACCAGGAGTTTGGTTTTATGCGCACATAAAAGAAGTAAGTTCTCAGTTCTTTTTTTTTTTTTTGATGACAAGTTCTCAGTTCTTGAATGTTGGTTTTTTGGTTCTTTCATTGTTTCCTTTTCACTTAGTTTTTTTATTGTAAAGGTGTTGATGGATCTTTCTGTTTATATGCACCTTACTGTGAGCATTTTGTTCTTCATACTATGCTGCTTTTGAGTTAGTAGATGCCTGGAACCCTGTGTTGCATTCATTTTTCCTTCCATCTTCATTGTGCGCCATCCATTGTTTTCCAGCCATGGTACATTTTCATGTCATTTAGATTATTTTTTTTCCAGTGATTCTATGGAGGAGAATGTTATATTCTATTACAAGGCATTGGCATTGATACAAATATTTGGAAGAGCTCAACATTTGTACATCGAATAAAGTACCCAAAATAACACAGTTCATATTGGTGCTCTTTTTCATTTTTTCAACTTTCATGCATGTAAACTCTCCAGAGCCGCTAGACGCTGTAGTGCCAGGTTGATCAAAAAGCTTTGAGAAAAGAGAACTAGAGCTTGTAAAGGACTCCTAATTGATGTGGAATTTATTTGTCTTATTGTTATTGGACCATTTTTTGCCACTTCTTTTATAGTTGTTATCATTTGCTGTCGACGTGTCATGTGTGCAAGTATATCTTTTAGCTGAAGAAGGTTCTGTTCAGTCGCTGAACTTTGTTGCTTATTGTCTAGTATAATTATAGGGGTAGATTATGGTTTATTTTTATTAACAACTACCAAGGTAACGTTGTTCCTTTATAAGCCAAAGCAAGTTATTTACTTCTTCTTTTTTTTTTGTAACTCGAAAACCGGATTTTTGTTTGTTGGTTACTCACTATTTCTTTGTTTTATAGCTTGAAGGATATGTGATCACGAGAAGTGAAGCTGTTGAGGACCCCAACCTCCTGTGTGAGAGACAATGCATGACTTTTCTCCTGTTGGCGACATTGATTTCATACATTTTGCTTTTAAAGCTTTTAGCTTTCGTCGAATTTATGTTTTAGCTTTTGACACTCGATGACGAGATCAATGTTGTGGATTATTATGATCATATTATGGCTTGAACTTCTTGTAGTCTGGATGTGGTAGATTACTTTAGAACTTACTGTTTGAATGTAATGTAGGATTGAGACAGAAGATGATGTTGTTGCTGATGTGCCTGCCTGCCTTCTCTGCTTGGCTAGTTGTTGTATTATTTTACTGTCTTTTGTTAGTTTTTTTCTGTATACCACGATGTTAGCGATTTTTTTTTTGTTAAGCTGATGTAGGAAATCTGATCAGTGATTCAATTCCAGAATTTTTGAGCTGAGAATTGTACATAGAATTTACCTTGTAATTAAGAAAAGTTAGCAAGAAAAAATTATTTTATGTGCCATTGTCTTGTTTTCTTTGAGTTTCTTTGGCTTGTGTAATATTATTTTAGCCCTTCTGTGGTCAACAAATTTCTTTTTTCCTCTCCCTAACTTCATTGATAAATAGCAAATATCAGTTCAGTCCTGCAAGAAGTCCTCCATACTTCTTTAAACAGACAGCAGTCCAGTCCTCTTAAGCAAACATAACATGGCCAGATTTCGATTTCTTCCTGCTTTTTTTGCCTTGGCCGGGTTTCCCTGCTGATGTTCGGCCGACCTCACCTTTTAAATAACACCTCATCCGTACTTCTTTGTTTTCCTTGGCCGATTCCCCTTTCTGGAGCTCGGAATCTTTCAAGTGGTCCTATTCCTTGATTGTGTCGGTTCATGTTCAAGACCTTAATATTTTTTTCGAAGGAATCTCGATAGGTAAAATCTTCGATTGTCTCAGATTTTTATAAGAAACGTACCATTGGATTCGAATCTATAATCTGTAGATCAGATCCTCAATCATACACCACCAAATATGTAATGTAGTTTTACAACTCAAAAATTAGTAATTATATAGTTTCACTCAAAAAATGTGGTGTAGTTTTACATAAACAAAATATAGTTTCGCGTTCAAGACCTTTTATCTCGCTGATGTTTAGTTAGGGTTCCGGCGCTTACATGCTTGATCTTTTAAATAGTACCAGACTCCACTTCTTCCTTGGCCGGTTTCTCTTGTCAGAGCTTGGAGTTGGAATCTATCTCTCAAGTTGTCATATTCTTAATTCTTCGCTAATTGTGTCGTTTCGTGTTCAATACCTTAATCCTTAGATCTCATTTCTGACATAAAAATATATAGTGGTGTTTTACGACCCAAAAATTAATGATACCGGACATTTTACATATGGAAAAAAGATTATTTACACATAAAAAAATTAGTAATTTGAGTGTAAATGTGATGGGAAAATGAAAATTTTCAGAAACCTGATATATTTTCTTATTTTAATTTAATAACCCATTAGCACAATTAGACACTGATAATAAATAATTTGCATTTGTGTGTGATTTTTTTACACAACTAATAAATAATTAGGTCGTATCCTTATTTGTCCAAATCAATAATAATAATAATACGAAAATAAGATGACACGAATGGTGCTAAATATTTATCAGTAAAGTTCTGAGAGGGTGGTGTCATATTTATTACACTGTGACATGAGGTGGATGAACAGAAGTCAAATGTACAGATTATTAGAATCGTATAAAGTAAATCATCACTCTCCTCTCCTCTCCTTTGATTGGCAAAACTTTTCATATAATTTTCAACCACTTGCTGGTTTAGTCAATGGAGTAGTGATCAAAAGTCTTCTCTGATATGGTTTGATAGTGTAGGATTTGTGATTTCATCTTGAGGTTTTGAATTCGAATTCAGAGAGTATATTTCTTATAAAAGCTTGGGACAGTCGGAGATTTTACCTATTCCGCTTAAGTCCGGAATATGTGGTTTGACGATAGGATTTCCAACGATTTAAAAAAAAAATATTGATCCAAACCATTTACCTGTTCATATTTTTACAAGTTAATGCTAGGTTTCGAATAAAATTTCACGGTCGGTTAACATCGAATCCAAATCCAGTACTAACATGAAATAAGAAAAATCTTCAATAGTCATATTCATATAGTAAAGATTAATTTAGGAACATTACTTTATTAACATTTTTAAATTTATTATCAAAAGATTTATAATGATTTTAATCTTATAAAAATATTTTTAATATGAATTTAAATACTTGCTATAAAGTTGTCATTACAAATGAGATCTTAGGAAGTTGCTATTCGCCATTTGAACATCAATTCAGACACTAATTTTGTGTTTGGTAGAGTGTTGAGTTTTGATACTTATAAAATCATAATATCATAATATGAGTTTATTTTTAAACGCTATTTTACACTTTAATATATATTCCATATCTTATAAATTAATTTATCTGACAATACTCTCCACCAAACGTAACGTAAATTCGGATAAAAAAAAATACTCTTTCATGAAAGCCGCCTCTGAGATCATATCACAAGATTTTTATTTTTAGTTTATTTTTTCACTATTTGGGTCTACCAAAATAACCACTACTAGGCTCACCACCTCTACTGCTCATAGTCATTTGATGAAACCCACCAGAGCCGTACACGTGTCCTTGATTAAGTTGATCTCCATGTCCAATCATCACCATCCCACCACCATATTCTCCTCCCATTCCACCACCAGCACCAGCACCAGCACCAGGCGGCACGTCCCTATCACGCGCCATTTTCTCCCCTTCAATTTCCCTAAACCTCTGCAAATAAACCTTCAACGGCTCCACGTACTCCTCAAACCCTAAAGTAGTCATAGCCCACAAGAGATCATCTCCATTGATGGTCTTTCTCTTCTCCCTCTGGCACTTATCGGAAGCCTCGCCGGTGACAAAGCTTATGAACTCGGAGACACATTCTTGTACTGTCTCTTTAGCATCTTTTGAAATCTTTGCATTGGCTGGTAAGGCCTTCTTCATGATCCTGCTCACGTTTGCTATTGGCAAGAACCTGTCTTGCTCTCTTCTTGGTGATCCTGCGTTTGATGATGATGGGTTTTGATTCCTCTCTATTTCGCCTCCTGAATCGTTATCTGAATCCGCCATTGAAACTGGTTTCAAGTTTTTTAAACTTTTTTATGGGGATTTAAGCAACGAAGATTGAAGCGTTGCAAAAGAAACTATAAGAATTCTTGTTGCATGAAGCAAGAACACTATTAAAAGTTAAAAAGTACAGGGACTTAAATGAAACAAAATCGAAACATAAAGCTCAAGATTTGATTCAAATGAACAAGAGGGTAGTTGAAGGATTTAAAGGATTTTTGAATGGGAAAAATAAGAGTTTTTTTTCTTTTTTTTTTTTCCCGTGAGAGAAGTTTGAGAGTGAATTATGAGTTTCGAGTCAGTTGAATCAATGCATTAATAACGAGTAGAGATTGGACACGTGGATGATTCTGGACCGTTGCTTGTCGATAAGTGGGTGTTTGGATGGACGATTTTCAGCCATTCGATTGGTCGTGTAGTGAATTATCTGGACCATTGATTTGGTATCTCCCATATGGTCGGTGTGACCTGGATTTTTTTTAATTTTTTTTATGGTCCCATTTAATTATTTAATTAATTTATTTTTTGATCTAGTAGGTGTTAAAATACAAATAATAATAATAATTATTATTATTATTATTATTAGTGAGCTCACAATTAGGTTCACTAACATCTCAATTGCAAAATATTATAGTTTTATTAATAATGATGGGTAAAAAGATTAGAGTTCATTTAATTAATTAATTTAATTGATTTTGACAATTTTTTTTTGGGAACATGTATATGAGTGGGTATTTATTAAATTTACTACTAGGGTTTGTTTTTATTCATGTATATATTATTGGGAAATGTTAATGAGTGCCTTTAGGGCACTTGTTAATGATCCATTTTAGAAAAGTTTTTATAGGAAAAATGAAAAAGTAATTAATATTTTGATAATTTTTTAATTTCCCCATAAAAGTGATATGAAAACTTGTCAAAAATGGATCTTTAATGAGCGCCCTTAAGGTACTAGTTAGCATGACCCTATATTTTAAAAAAATTATTTGTCATCTATTATACATGCAATTTGTAGGTAGATATTTATTTATTTATTTGTTCCTAATCAATAGTGGAAACTTACAATGACTTGCCCAATAGGTAACTAAAGATGGCTCGAAAGCTACCATTAAGGTGCTTATTAAATAAGTTATTACACCTACCCATGTCTTCATCTTGTTACCGTCCCTAAGATTGTGACTATTTATTGTGTATTTTTTAGGCTATCCCTTCCCCAAAATCTTTACTACTTTTTCGAAAAATCTTATTCGACGTATATATTATAGTGATATCCACCTAACGAGCTCATAAAATCTCGAGTGAGCTGACACATCTGTTCACATTACACGACTCATATTTAAGTTACCGATATGATCTTATGGAGATTGGAGAATCAAACTCGGATTGCCTAACCATATATTCACTCCTCCGCCCTAACCATTAGATGGACTCAATTGTCCAAATTATTCATAATATGTAAGCAAGGATAATTATCAAGTGCCATCCACTTAATTCATGATTAGATGAGTAGAGAGGTCAATGAATGGTCCACTAAAGAGAAGCAATTTGTCTATAGCTTTTAAGATTTTGACATTTAATATTTTATTTGCACGGTCGATTATAAATATTCAACATCATACTTAAAACATGTAATATTAAAATTTTGATATTTCACATTTTATTTATGAAGTCGATGTGACAACAGCCAATTAAATTATGACATTGTTGAATATTCAACATTTTATGTTATTATTCAACGTCATACTTATAACATATAACATCAATTGATATTGTTACTGTAGGTGCTAGCTATTATAATTGATAAAATATCTTCTAAGTGAAAATAAAAAATTTGATATTCGAATCCCGCTCGAATTAGATTGCAATGATAATGACAACTATTAATATTGATGGAAGTAAAAAAATATCACATTTGTAACATTTTAGGGTTCTAATCATATTACTATTTTATAAATTAAGAAATAACACAGAGATACAAAAGTATTAAGATAATTATATTTTATTATTATATCTTTATAAAATATAAATTTTACTATAACTTTATGTTTTACATTTTTGATAATAGGAAAAAGGTGGTTGAATGTAAAATTTTATAAAGATATTGAGGGGTAAATGGTCATACTTAATATTTTTGAAATGTTAATAACCCAATTTTTTTTAACAACTTCGTGCTCTTGCAATCTTATGATCAAAACCATCCACTTAGAAGCCTTTGTTTTTCAATTTTCATGCTAGAGATAGAAGATATGAATACAATTTTATTTGTAAAAGAATAGATAAAAAAATGAAAAAATTTAATGACTGAAATATTAATATTCTATCGTTAAAAAACAATTTTAATACAGAATATCAAAATTTTATGATTGAATTTTATCACCATTTTATTTTATTTGTATACAAATATCATTTTTCATTGCAAATAGAGTTTGGTACCTACCAAGAAAAAAGGGTCAGAGCGAGGGTCCCTGAAAAGTGCTCTTCTAAATAATAATAATAATGACAAATAGCTTTCATTTTAGACCCCAATACCAATAGGCAGTGGTAGGTCAACGAATACAGTGAAGATAATTCACTGGGGCATTGCCTTTGGATTTTTTTTTTTTTTTTTTTAAATGTTGGAAATCCCGCCGCCAAACCATCCTTTCCGGATTTAAGTGGAGTAAATAAAATCGACTGTCCCAAACTCTCACAAGAAACGCACTCCTTGAATTCGAACCAATGACCTCAAGATGAGATCATGAGTCCTACACCACCAAACCACGCCCCCTTTAAATATGCAGATCAACTTTAAACAAGATCTCTTCTCAGTAGTCAAATACTGCATCTACTCATCTACCTGCTCCTCCTCTGAGATGTAAATGAACAATGAACATTAGGGTAAGCATTAAAAAGGCTTTAATATCGAAAAATATAAGAAAATACAGTCATCCAGTAAACAGATATTTACAATTAACTTTACACAATCAAAATGTTCAAGTTCAACCAACCCCAGCTCAGTTCAGTAAAGCTTGGTCTGCAATCCCCTCTGGGCATGGCCAACAGCAGGAACGAGAAACACGTTAAGCGGCAACATTAATGAGTCGCAGACCAAACTGATATTATTATCCAACAATTGGTCCCATGGATCAGGTGATCATAGAACAATCATGCATCGAAAATAAATGTTGATAAAGCACGTACCTGACCTTGGCCCCCAGACTGGATGTCCAAATCTTTTACTCCACATAAGGTCAAAAGAAAATGTTACAGTGTACACAAGCAGCAATTCTGCTGCAAGCCTTCATTCAGTACATCCAACTCCTCGGGTTTCTACTTATCTCTAGTTTAATTGCCATCAAATGAACACTAACAATAAGTTACAGCCAGCTTTAAATGGTACAGACTATAACGTTACAGAAGGTAGAACTAGACTCCAAAGAGGGACTAAAAGGCATATAAATATAACTAGAATATCTTCACAGTTGTGTTCGCATCCTGAAGATTGTCACGCTACAACCTCTTGGCCGGCAGCCTGGGTTTCATCTTTATCTGCATCGCCTTCTCCATCTTCGTCATCTGCCTCATCAGCTAGTTTAGTGAGCTCTTCCTGGAGCATGAGCTTTATTGAAGACTTTCTTGACGTGAGATCAGTATCAAATCGTTTAGCTGAAAAATGATCGTATTTCTTATTAGGGAGAGAATGGCTTGATGGGATTTACTTACTCCTACTACAAAGTTCTTATTACATAGGACTGCTAAATCATGAGTAACAATTATTAATACTGCTTGTGGTACAACAATCCGGTGAATCTTGTTATCAAATTTAAAAGCAAGTAGTTCTCAAATCATTACAGGAGTTAACCATTTATTGATTTTGAGTATTACCAAAAGACTAGTGAATTTTTTAAGGTTATCCACAAATTCAGTATCATGAAACAGATAAAGGGTTATAAAATATATTGGTCAGTTTACTCAAATAAGTAAAAGCTTGATCAAAAGAGTTTAAGCTTAGCCACTGAGTGGTATCATATGATAATAGGAAAATTCAGAAAGTTGCAAGTAAATGCGAGCAATAAGCATACCAAGTTGCTTTAGAATGTCGGTGAAGGTAGCCTGAAAAATAAAACATTACAACTTAGGAATAAGACAAAACCAGAAATTACTGCACTAGACACCATTTAAAGTATTTCAAATTATTTCGGTGACTGACATGCAGTATGCAGAAGCTGGAATAGTCAACAAAATGAAACCACTATCAAACTTCCACCTAATTTGTTTTCCTATGACTTCATAAGCAATCTGAGCAATAAGACTGTGTGGTGTTTATGAGAAATTGCACCATAATGATATCAAATCTTTACCGTATTGAAGTCCACTTCCTTGAGAATTTCACATGTTGCATCTCTTAGCTTCTCATCAGTCAGCTTCAACTTCTCATCTTTAGCTTTTTCCTTCCCTTTTGCAGTTTTTTCCCCTTGAAATAATAAAAGGCAACTTTCAGCATATCGGTGTTTAGAAAAAAGTTAGCATCAGAAATAATTTTGGTAGCTAAAAACAAAAATAATATTGAGGGAGTGAGAGAGGAGTTAAAAGTAACTATTTTACCAGGTTTTTCCTTGGGGGTAGATTTTGTTGGAGTTGAAGTCTTTTCCTTGGTGACTTTTGCATTTTTCTTCTTTCTGGAGAATACTTTCGGACTTGTATCACTGACTTCATCAGCCTTGGAGCGTTTAGCTGATGCTTTCTTTGGGGCTATTTTTGGTGGTGGACTGGACTTAGTTGAAACTGTGATTTTCTTAGTTCTAGATTTTCCTCCAGATTCCTTCTTTGCACTTGAAGTTCGTTTGCGCTTTACCACCTCTTCTTCAGAGTCATCCTCAGATTCATCTTTGTCCTCACTTTCAGATTGCTCAGGCATCTCCTCATCTGATTTTTCGGAAACACCATTTTCTTTTTCCTCTCCTTCAGATTCTTCTTTTTCCTCCTTTTCCTCTTCTTCATCTTCTTCTTCGGACTCATCATCAGCGTTAAGAGTACTCTTCTTCCCCGTTTTTAAAGCACTACCAGCCTTGCTTTGACTCTATTAAAAAGCAAATGTTTTTTTTAATAAATAAAAGAATACAGAAACTATTAAAAGTAAAGGGCAGCACCGCAGCAGATTTGCAAAAAACAATTAAAAAAAATCAAATCATTTACCAATTAGTCTACAAACATGATAAATTGGTGTACCATCTGCTCAGATATAGTAAAACTAAAAACCCACAAGTATTCTAACCATTATGCTTTGCTTCAATAATCGCAAATCATCTTTCTAATTTTCAGCTTAAGTAAACTAGTACCTTCGCTGAGCGTTTAGAAAGAAGGGCACTCCCAGATGTTGATGAACCTTCACTTACCCTCTTGCGCTTGTTGATCTTATTGGACTGAGTTACCAAAAGAATATTAGGATAAGAAACAACAGCTAAATGTAGAGTCAAAGTTTTTGCATTTTTCATTAAAAATATCAGACCTCTTTCTCTGTAAGCAGCACAGTAGTTGTAGCATGAGGAGCCACCAAAAAGTCAATTAGCGATGTGACAATATCTTCCTGCACATACTAATCTCAATAAGGCACATTACTTGATATTTACATTCAGGCTTAGAAGCTAAATTGGTAAATCCTTCTGCTGAAGAAGGATCATAATTGAGACCAGAAAATGCAGGTGAAACTGTAACGCACCACTCAGACCAATGGAATGGTGAACCCTTTCAGTCCTGAATATTCTGTGCACATGGCTGTGTGTACTTTGAAGAAAAACTGGGCAATTACAAAGATTTACAATGAAAATGCTTCATTTTTCTCAAATTAAACTGATGAAATAGCGGCCACTTTCCAGAAGTTGAGATAGCTTTACAACACAAAATGAGCCCCGAGGAGTGTGGCTTGGTGGCATAAGGTTTTGGGATTTGGTTGCTCAAGTTTTAGGTTCGAATCCAGGGGGTGCACTTCTTGTAAAAACCCGGGACAGCCGGGGGTTTTACCTGCTCCGCTTAAGCCCGGGTGGTTTGGCGGCGGAGTTTCCAACATTTCAAAAAAAAAAAAATTGTGGACAGAAAACCAAATAAATAGGCTATTAAATAGTCTAGATCAAAATAGCAGCAAATTAACTTACCTTCCGCATAGTGGTCTTAGAAGTTGGAATGTCAAGTACATCGCAGAATTCCAGCAACTTCTCTTTGTTACACTTGTCAAATTTTTCTCTCACTTTGATCCTTTGTTTTTCCTGCAGGCAGGAAAAGTTTAAAAAATAGATGTATCAAGCCAAAATTTTCAATCTTGCCACCAGCATAAAGCAAACCAAGCAGCATGCCGTACATAAGAAGAAAATATACTTAAAGCCCTAACACATGTATGTAGACAGATCAATTCTCTTTCTTAAAACTGCAATTTTTTTACCTCGTTTTCATGCCAAACAAATCCAGAGAAACGAGATATGTTGCTTTTAATCTGAAATGCCTGCAAATGCAAGGAAGGGAGACATAAATCAAGATTAGCATAAAAGCATCTGAGATAAATTACAAAACCTTCTTATACTTATGAGTTAATGCAGTGTGCATGCATGCATGCATGAGTTTACTACATCCTCATCACCAAACATATTGGCCAGGTACGGTCACAGAGAGAATAGCAAGCAAGTAAATCACAGCTTTCAGATTACCTTCCCCCTCCTTCCGAAGAGAATTGTATGCAGCAGTCTGAAGGTCTCCTCAGCCTTCCTCCGAGACAACTTAAATGCCACTGAAGAATAAGGCACAGTAAAAGGGCATATATTTCATTAAATGTTCTGCATTGACATGCAAATGCACATGGAGTATAAACTAAAATTAAAACAGGGCTATATAAAGCTCAGTTCTGCAAAAAAGTTTCATTTTTCCAGTCCTGACAGTATTGTCTAGTGGTTTAGTCATATATTTGAATCCAAATTACAAAGCCATTATCAAGTAAAAGTTAAGAGATTATCATTCAGATTTGCCACTAACTTTAATAGCAAAAAATAATGTGTGATTGCATTACACATAAGAATCCAAAGAGGAGATATTAGATAGACATACCATTAGGAATATCTTTCAAAGGGGTACCACGGCCCTGTAAATTCCATGTAAGAATATACATAAAAAAAAAAGTCATCTTAAAGCATGCAATTCAAATTAACCAAAAATCTGAATGTAGAAAATTAGTTAAAAAGAAACCTTTTCAATATGGAGTTCCCTCGAGGAATCTTTCTCAATAGACGCCACAAGCCTTTCAACAGACTTCCGCTCCCTCACAGGGCGATCGACAGCAGGAGTCCTGGGCTCTGGTTCTTTCTTCTCTTCCACTAGCTTGGCCTTCTTTTCTCTAACTTTCTCCCCACCACTCTTCCCTTTAGCACGCTTTGCCGAACCTTTACCCTTCTTAGTCTCTACTTCCTTCTGTGCTTCGTCCTCGGCCTCATCAGGCATCTCTTTCTCATCTTCTTTGTTCCCCTCCTCCTTTTCATCAGCCACCTCTTTTTCGTTTGATCCATTTTCTTCTCCCATTGCTTCAGTTTTAGATTCCTCTTTTTCTTTATCTTCTTTGCTTCCTTTCTCTTCCTTGGTATCCTCTTTTTTTCCTTCTTCTTTCGTCTCCTTATCTTCCTTGTCTTTCGATTCTTCATCCATGTTCTTAGTCTCAGCTTGTACATCAGCGTTCTTATCTTCTTCCGTTTCTTTCACTCCAATATCTTCCTTGATCTCATTTCCTTCAGCAAAAACATCGGCTGGTTTCTCTGACAAACTAGTCGTCCCATTTTCTGTTGCCTCAGGTACTTCAGTATGTGTTTCTTCCTCACCCATATTCAACCTAATTCAAAGTAAATTGTCCAACCGAAAACCCTTTCCTGTACCCTATCAGACTTGTTGACTCTCAACCCAATGCTACTAAAAGCTGAAAAAGGGAAAATAAATAAAATAAATAAGTCCATCTCATACAAATTTATATCCAGACAACAGAATAGTTTGACCACTTGAGATAAGCCAAATACTCTTCTAAAAGGAGGGGAATAAATAAACCCTTTAAAAATTTACCCTAAAATAAAAAAGGAAATTAATCCATAAAATGCAAATGAAACAAGATCCATAGAAGCCTGAGCAAACTCTCAAAACGAGAAAACCTGTAAGTTGAATGAAATCACTCTGTTTGGGTTATATAGAAAATAAGACTAAGATCAAGAAAAAAATGATTCAAAATTAGGATTTGAAATTCAGGTTAAATTAAACCAAAACCAAGCCATATGACCCATATCAAGTCAAAAGTGGAAAAAGTTTTTGAGTTTCTCATTCCTAAAATGATATAAAAATATCACTTTCAAAATTCAAACCTCAAAATCTCTCACTGAATTCCAACATTCTCCCAACAGCCAAACACAGCCTACACACGAGTTTCACTGAAAACAATCAACAAAAGCCACAAACACACTAAAAATCCTCTGTTTGGTTGCTGAATAAATGACACGAAGTTCAAGAAAATAGTTTCATAACTCAAAATTCAGCCAAATTAAGCTAAAAAGGGCCAAATTAAGCTAAATTTCGTACAAAGTAACAATTTTTAACTCCCCTAATGAAAAAAGAACTCAAAAAATTCAAAATTCAAAACCCAATTTCTCTCCAATTTCACATTTTCTCAGCAACCAAACACAGCATGCGCATCAATTTGACCAAAATAAGCAAAATAAACAACGAAAGCTACAAACCAATAGCCTCTTTCACACAACGAAGAAAAATAAAAATAAAAAATTGTCATGATTAGAAGTAAAAATACAAAAACAGAAGTGTAAATTAGCAAATAAAAATTAATTATAAGCATAAAATTCAAAAACTTACAGAGATTTATCTGAACTCCACTTGTTTTACTCTCAGTGCTGGACATAAAAAAAATGGATATATTTCGAATTCGTTTATAATTCGGACTTGAAATCCGGATTTGAAATGCAGCTAAGTGCCACGTAGGAAACAAGGAGAAGTTCGAGGTGAGGAATAAATGGACGGATGAGATTTGATGGTGAGGGTATAATCAACGGCCGTTGTTTGTTATTCGTTTTGAGTTGTCTCCCATATGCAGCTAAGTGCCACGTAGGAAACAGGGAGAAGTTCGAGGTGAGGAATAAATGGACGGATGAGATTTGATGGTGAGGGTATAATCAACGGCTGTTGTTTGTTATTCGTTTTGAGTTGTCTCCCATATGCAAGAACTAGTAGTGGCGTAAGGGTTGTAGAAGTTTATAATTTGATTGTTAGTTTTGAGTTCGAGTTCAATAGATGTTTTTTTTTTTAAGAATTTAGGATAATCAGTAGTTTTACTTACTCCGTTTAAATTCAGATCGGGTGGTTTGACACTAAAAAAAATAATAGTGGGAGAGTAATTTTATCTGTCCCG
This sequence comes from Zanthoxylum bungeanum, assembly GCA_019454045.1. Taxonomy (NCBI): domain Eukaryota; kingdom Viridiplantae; phylum Streptophyta; class Magnoliopsida; order Sapindales; family Rutaceae; genus Zanthoxylum; species Zanthoxylum bungeanum. Next base: position 25,525 of record SKCR01044183.1, read on the forward strand.
TCGGTTTGAGATGAATGAGATATATTTTTATATTTAGTTTTGAAAATATGATAAGATGAAATAAAAAAGTTATCCTAAAAATTTAATTGATGATGATTTTTCATCCTGATTTCATAAACATAATAGAATTTCTCGTTCCAAACCTAATAGGGCCAATGCGAGGAAAATGGGAGCTTCATTTTATAAAAATTTAAATTATATTCTAATTTTTATAATCAATTATTTGTAATTTTTGTAATCAATTTTTTTTTTTTTTTTTTTTTGTTCTGTGTTAATGAGATTATAAGCAATTTTATTTTTAAAGCGGGCTTTTGTCATTGTTCAAATTAGAATTGTTTGATGCAAACAAAGAAGAAGAGAGAAGAAGAAGATAATATTTTCACTTAGAGATAAGAATCTCAATTAACTGCAGAGGAAACTTCAAGGTGCAAGTGACATAAATATGGATTTTAAAAAATTTCAATATGTATTTTGCCCGATTGCGGGTAGCTGAGATGAAAATATTTAGATGAATATGTGAGTGTGAGATAGAATTAGAAATTAATAAATTATGAAGAAAGTTGGTGTATTACAAATTGAGGAGAAGAGAGATATGTTGGTTTTCAGAGTTCATGCGCAGCGGAAATCGTGTGGAGTAACAGGAAAAATTTAATTTTATGACATGAACAATCAAAATCGGATCCGTATTTTCTAGTATATTAATAATAAAATTATTTAGATATCAAGTAAGAAAATATACATGTAGATCTGAATATCTTTGTAAATCGATTCTTTGAACCACGATTTTCCTCGTCTATCTACTCACCTCCAACGACACGTGTGGGCGTGAAAATAATTACGAATAATACTCTAATTTATTAAGGATCCATGTACTCAGCACATGAGACGAATCCTTAATGTTGTTTCCTTTTGATTTTCTCAAAATCAAACCTAAGAAAAAATAAAAGAAAACTATTTTTATTTATTTTCTCTCTTCAGCCTCTGTTTTTGTTGTTGTAGTATCCTTTTAATTGTTGATATTTATCAACAGTGGCTTCCAATCAATTTATCTAACTCACGTTTTTTTTCTTGTTGTATTAGATTTCTATTTGATCAACTTTTGATCAAAATATAATTCTTATCTCATGGATCAATCTTTTTCGTTTTAGGATTTCTTTTGATTTATCAAAAAATCTCAAGTAAATACATTAAGCATTTTATTAATTTTGATTTTCAAAAAATCAAAATAAAATTCTTTAATATTTATCCCATAATTTATCAAAGATAATTCATTAAAAAATAATTTCAAAATTTCAACTTTTGAAATATTATCTTATTGAATTAAAATTTAATTAATCAAATTAATTAAATATTAATTTTCATAAATTAATAAATATATATATTATCTATTAATAAATATATTAAGACAACATTTGTCATAATTTCCAAACAAGAGCTATATGAATAATTAGAGTGTAAAATAATTCATAATTATTTTAAATAATTCTCAACTATTTTTCTTCGCAATTATAATCGTTCGAACAGTGATAGAAGACGACGAGGGGACCGGTGAACCTATAATTCTAAGCTCCAATAATTCTGTCGATTAATTATAAACTCTTTTATTAATCAAACGAATACAACATTTGTCATAATTTTCAAACAAGAGCTATATGGAATAATTAGAGTGTAAAATAATTCATAATTATTTTAAATAATTCTCAACTTTTTTCTTCGCAATTATAATCGTTCGAACATTGATAGAAGACGACGAAGGGACCGGTGAACCTATAATTCTAAGCTCCAATAATTCCGTCGATTAATTATAAACTCTTTTATTAATCAAACGAAATTATTAATTCTGGAGTAACTCCACTAAATACCCAGAATTGCACTCTCAGAATTATAGAATTAATTACTCAAAGTATTCGTCATTGATATAGTCATTACCTATGCAATGATCCTCCATAACAGATTCGTAAATGAGTTAGGTATAAAATATCTGTTAACCTCTCAAATTACATCTTTATCCTTGACTTCAATTAGTTCTCAAGTGAACAATTAATTCATAACTTTTATGAATTTGCGCGCTAATCGTTCAGGTCATGAACTAACAAACAAGGGAATCTTATGAACGGATTTCATTATATCAGGTTAGCATTCTTGAAATAACAACTGATTTATTATCAAAAGAAACTGAATAAGATTGTTCATAAAGTCGAGAAACTGAAATGAGGTTTCTAGTAAACCCCAGTACAAAATAAACATTATTCAAAAATAAAAATTATTGTTCTCAACATGAATTTTATTTGTCCAACTGCTGATGCTGAAACTAAAGCGTTATTCCCAACTCCCAAAGTAAAGTCCCCATCAGCAAGTCTTGTGTAAGAATCAAACATCTGTAAGAAACAACAAATATGATTAGTCGCTCCTGAATCAATTATCCAGGGTGATAAATCATTTTCAACTAAACAAGATTCATTAACAAGTAAATCTAATTTACCTTTCTTTTTCTGTTTCAGCTCTTCGAGATACTTCTTGCAGTTTCTCTTCCAATGCCCATCAATTCCACAATGGAAACATTTTCCTTTTGGTTTTTTCTAGGTGGAGCCATTCTTATTTCCTTGATTGTTGTTTGGCTTGTTCTTTTTGCTGTTATTCCCTGCTGTTTTCTCAGTTCCTGAACTCTTACCTTTATTCTTATTTCTCTTTTGCTTCTTAAGAGAAGAGTCAGAGTTAGAAGGTTAAGCAACATTTGCTTCTCTTTTCTTCTCCACAAAATAGACTAAAAAGTAGTGAGTTCGTTAAGCAATTCAGTCAAATTATAACTCAGCTTATTCATGAAGTAATTGCTTTTGAACTGAAGAAATTGTGGCTAAGGCTTTCTAAAATCATGCCCACTTGAGTGCCTTCATCTATGGTAGCCCCATTGATTTCAACCTCATGAATAGTACTAATCATCATTAGCACATGCTCACGAACATGAGTTCCAGCTTTCATTTTGCAGTTCATGACTTTCTTGACTGTTTCATGTTTAGCTTGATCAGAGGGTTTGCCAAACATGCATTGTAGAGACTCCATTATCTCATAAGCAGTCTCTGTCTTTTCGTGCTTTGTGTTAAGCACACAGACATGGCAGCAAGCAAATAACAACGAGCTTTGTCATTTGCTCGAATCCAATTTTCATAGGCATCTTTGATGGTTTTGTTGACATTCACAGCTGGTTCTGGAGGACATTCCTCCATCAGGACAAACTTCAGGTTATCCAACACAAGAATTATATTCATATTTTTCTTCCACTTAGCAAAGTTATCACCAGTTAATTTTTCAATAACAAGCAGTGATAGGATTGGGTTTGACATATTTCTGAAATCATTAAAAAAAATATTCTAAATTATTCCATGCATAAAATTCAAAATAAATATGGCATAGTAATCATGATGCATGATACATATGCAAAACACTGTGGTCCAATTTAGTGTTATCAAACAGTAATTTAACATGCAAAACCAACAGATCAATTCCCAAAAGAATCTATATGCAAAACCCTATACAAAAAACCAATAAAAGAACACATAAGAAAAATCAGAAGTTACTGAAATTCCAAGTCGAGAAAGTCTCTGTCCTTAAGAACTTATTGGCCCGTCACAGGTGCTCTACGGTTCCGAATTGCCAACGTTCTCCCAGGATAACTTGGATGCTACTTGTACAAGGAGCACTCCTTCACAAGTTTATGAACTAGAACAAATGGTGGATCTCTTCTCAAAACAAGAAAACAAAGTCTGAAATGTATTTGTCTTGTTGCCTTTTTTCTTCCCCAATTTTTCCAACAACTAACTAACAAAAATGGAGGGAAAAACCTTTTATAAGGCAAGGAGGGGTGCCAAAGAAGGGCACCCCTTGGGGTGGGGTTGCAACCCTACAAGGATTGTAACTACCCCCATATCACAAAAGACAATATACCCCTGAAAATTGAAGAATTTACAACAAACACTAAAATATATATGCACTAATATAGCCTCGGAAAATTTAATAAGCATATTATGTTGCCTTAAGTCGATCACAACACCTTATTAAATAGAGACAATCTCAATTAATAATTTTTTTTCAAAATATCTCATATTTTCAAAAATTATTAATAACCGATTTTTGGTCTAAATATAATTAACACATTTAACTATATTTATATGAGTGTAACCCACCGTTTTGGATCCTTAAAATTTAACTCATAATAACCACCTTAGGGTAAGTTAATTATGAAATACATTTTATAAATCATATCGTAAGAAATACAACCTTAATATTAACCTAAGCAAACACTCTCCTTAGGGAGGATGAAACTAAAGTAATCACGAAGCCCCACTTAGATTTCACGATGTTGCACTAACGGTGGAGACCAAATGATGTTTTGACAAACTACTCGCTCCCACTCATTATTTTAAGTTTAGTGATTTAATATGTAAAACATCTAATGTTTTGTAAACTTAGCGGAAAAGACCAAGAAATCAATATTAAATGTCTTTAATTACCAAATTAATTGTTTCATAATAAAATTACCCGTTTTACTAATAAAACTTAAATTCATTATGAAACATCTAAGTTATTCATGATAAACAATTTATTATAAATACTTAGAACTAAATTTTGGTGACATTACCAATTTTAACGATTTAAAATTAATTCACAATTTTATTTAATCTACTAATCGATAAAAATTATAAAATAGTTTTAATCAAATTATAAACTATTTACTATCATAAATAAATTTATGAAAATGCACATGTATGTATGACATGTTATAAAGAAAGAGTAGGCTTTTGTGCTAATTCTATATGTCATTAAAAATATGCATGAGAATAAACATTTTATAATTCACACAAAATAAATAAATTGGATATTAACCGGGTTGACAATTTGAGTATTTCTAAAATTACAACCAAACAAAATAAAATTACATTAATCACAAAAATGTAAGAAAATATAATTAATATTTCCAAGTGACTTTCACAATGTTTTTTTTTTTTAATTCACGGCAGTCAAACTGTTGCACTGTGCGACAGCAGCAGCCCATTGCTGCACATATGTGCAGCAACGAGGCTGCTGCTGCACATATGTGCAGCAAGCGTGGCTGCTGCTCGTGCAGCAATCTGCAATGTGCAGCAGTCTCACTGCTACACACAGTGCAGAAAAATAAAGGAAATATTAATTATATTTAAAAAATAATCGTCTTTCCGTCTATCGTGTCTTTGACTTGATCTTCATCTCGAATAATTATAATTAATTTACAAATACAGGAAAAAATACCCATTTAATTTTGGTTTACATATCCAATATATAAAACAAAAAATTAAAATCATAACCCAATGTCAACCATACAATTAACGATTAATATCCATACATTCACCATCACATGATAATTCATAAAAAAATGCATAGTCTACTCTTTTACATACATATTAAAATGATTTACAATAAATCATTCTTATTAATATACTAGAATAAATACGACTGCTCATGATACCATTTGTTGATTTTCAGAGTTCATGCGCAGCGGAAATCGTGTTGAGTAACAGAAAAAATTTAATTTTATGACATGAACAATCAAAACCGGATCCGTATTTTCTAGTATATTAATAATAAAATTATTTAGATCTCAAGTAAGAAAATATATCTGCAGATCTGAATATCTTTGTAAATTGATTCTTTGAACCACGATTTTCCTCGTCTATCTACTCACCTCAAACGACACGTGTGGGCGTGAAAGTAATTACGAAGAATACTCTAATTTATTAAGGATCTGTGTACTCAGCACATGAGACGAATCCTGAATTATGTTTCCTTTGATTTTCTCAAAATCAAACTTAAGAAAAAATAAAAGAAAACTATTTTTCTTTATTTTCTCTCTTCAGCCTCTGTTTTTGTTGTTGTAGTATCCTTTTAATTGTTGATATTTATCAACAGTGGCTTCCAATCAATTTATCTAGCTCACGTTTTTTTTTCTTGTTGTATTAGATTTCTATTTGATCAACTTTTGATCAAAATAGATTCTTATCTCATGGATCAATCTTTTTCGTTTTTAGGATTTCTTTTGATTTATCAAAAAATCAAAAATCAAAATAAAATTCTTTAATATTTATCCCATAATTTATCAAAGATAATTCATTAAAAATAATTTTCAAAATTTCAACTTTTGAAATATTATCTTATTGAATTAAAATTTAATTAATAAAATTAATTAAATATTAATTTTCATAAATTAATAAATAGATACATTATCTATTAATAAATATATTAAGACAACATTTGTCATAATTTCCAAACAAGAGCTATATGAAATAATTAGAGTGTAAAATAATTCATAATTATTTTAAATAATTCTCAACTATTTTTCTTCGCAATTATAATCGTTCGAACAGTGATAGAAGACGACGAGGGGACCAGTGAACCTATAATTTCAAGCTCCAATAATTCCGTCGATTAATTATAAACTCTTTTATTAATCAAACGAAATTATTAATTCTGGAGTAACTCCACTAAATACCCAGAATTGCACTCTCAGAATTATAGAATTAATTACTCAAAGTATTTGTCCATTGATATAGTCATTACCTATGCAATGATCCTCCATAACAGATTCGTAAATGAGTTAGGTATAAAATATCCGTTAACCTCTCAAATTACATCTTTATCCTTGATTTCCATTAGTTCTCAAGTGAACAATTAATTCATAACTTTTATGAATTTGCGCGCTAATCGTTCAGGTCATGAACTAACAAACAATGGAATCTTATGAACGGATTTCATTATATCAGGTTAGCATTCCCAACTATTCATTCAACTCATTCCTAAAATACAAGGTTTACGAAATATAATAAATACAAAATCATACCGAGTAAATTAAAGAATAAATTAATATGATATAGGAGTCTGCTAAATACAATGAATTAAGATCGTCACATATATGACCATCATTATGATAAAATTGATGTTCTTTATTTAACGGAAATTATTAGAACTTTTCAATTTTATCTGGTAATGTCCAATATAATCTTATTATATAAAACACATTCATTTTTATGTCTCTACATAATATAGTATGGATAGAACTATACCATTCATAATGGAATGAACTGTATTTATGACTTTGGATTTGAAGATTCACAACTTCAAATCATAGTCATTGACAATTTTGATTATTACTCTTTAAATTTTATCCATGCATATATGCATGTAACATTTTACATACATATATATGTTTAATTTAAAGCTACATTAATAATCACGGAATTTTCATGAATTTTATAAAGCAAATCAAAATGCATACATGAAATAAAATAGAATCACAAATTTATTAATCAATCATGTTTCAAACATATTTGCTTGTCGGGCATACAAATCCCAACAAGATAAACACAATTTTTATTTTTAGATAAGGAGATAAACACGGTTAATATAATAGGAACATATATAACATAAATCTTTAAATATTCTTACAAGAAAATGAGAATAAAGAATAATCATTTGTTAAGAGATATGAAAAACCTAAATTGACATATACATAATAATTTCAAATAAAAAATAATAGCATGAAAAGATTCATATAATCGACATTTCATGAAAAAGAGCTTTGGTATGCATTTTGCCACTTGTTAATATTTAGTATTCAAATTCAAAACCAGCTTAATTTTGATGATTAAAAAATAAAAAATAAAAAATAAAAATAAAAACAACTTAATTTTGGATGGAGAACAATAGAAACTCAAGAAAGTGGTGTGATAATGAAAAAACACAGAGTGCTTGTTAGCCCAAGTGCTTTTGGTTACATGACCTCTTTGAAATTAAATGGGCTTCAAGGTTATTTGTGCATTTGCCGACTGACTTAGGCAAAAAAACTGAAATACACATATTTATAATAAAAATTTCATGATATAATCCAAAAAATAATAAAAATATTGACATTTTTAATAATTTTTTTCATTTTTAAATATTATAAAATTCAAAAAAAAATAATTCTTTTATTTTCAAAAATAAAAAAAAAAATTATTATTTTAAAAAATTGGTTCGGCCCAAGCACTATCCGAGTCCTAGCCGGACTAGGCAAAGCTCGACCCCGCTGTCACCACCCTTAATTAAAATCATTAATACAAAAAATAGTGTTCAAATCTGAAACCTTTTACTTAGATTTGAGACATTAAAATTTGATAATGTTTCACACTATTTTAAAATCTTTCACATCAAATTTGAAATATGTTTCAATACCCCTCTTATAGCCCACAGCAGCCAAATATTGAGAAAAATTAAACAAAATGATCAAGAACATACTTTTGGAAAAAAAAAATCAGGTGGGATTTCATTCATATGGTAAAAGCATTTATACAATGTGTAGGATTCAGGATTTCACTATTTTGGGTTCGAATTAAGGGAATGCGTTTCTTATAAGAGTCTGAGATAATCGGGGATTTTATCTATTTCGCTTAAGCCCAGAATGAGTGGTTTGATGGTGGGTTTTCCATCGATTTAAAAAAAAAAATGAAACTTTGTTACTTTACTTGAGTATTTGTTAGAAAAAGTGCCAAAGGCTAGAGGAAAAAACATTAATTTAGTGAAAAGCTAAGTTGACAAGTAAAAGGAGCATAGGTTCTTCATGTATCATCATTAAAAAGAAAAAGAAAAAAAAAAAAAAAAGGTGTAAAACATATTGAAACCTAGAGCCAAGGCTAGTAAAGAGAGCAAATTGACCTCTATAACATTTGATTATGCTTCAATTTCAAACCTAGAACATTTATTTGATGGAGCCCATAGAAATGTCAATTTCAATTAAATTTTCTTCTTCATTCACTTCATTAACATCTGCAAAGAGATCTAATATGCCTTGTTTCCTCATGAAGGATTCATGCAAGAAATCATCAGCCAAATTATTTGACTGCAGTTTTTGCTTTGGCTCTTCTTCATTCAAATGATTACAATTGGAATGATCACTGCCTGGAATGGCTATTTCAATGAGGCCATCTTCATCATCTTCAGAGACTGAATCACTTGAAATCACTTCATTTTGAGACACATTGTTGCATGATCTCATCCAATCAAGCTCAAAATTATCACTTGACACTGAGTCATCATCAATACTTTCACTGTCTGATGGAAAGTCTTCAGTCTCCTCATGTACTAAGCCAACTTCACTTTCTTGGGCAGCTTCATTTGGTGCAACATTTTCAATCACTTGTTCTATTTTCTCCTCAGCCTCATTATCAAGAAAGTTTCTTGTTGAATCCCATGTGGGATTTTCATCAGCACATGTATTCTGATGCTGCTTTTTTGAGAATGTGACTAGGAAAGTAGTTGACAGAAACAAGATTGTGACAGTTACTATGAAAGCAAATAGGCCAAAACCTAGGAAACAATTGAGAACCAAGCAAGGAACAAGGACTAGTGCAACACGAAACAAGTGAGAAAAGATTTGACACTTTGCTAATTTTCCCATTTTCAGAGATCTATTGAAGATGAACTGCTAGCCAGCTACCATGTATAAGAAAGAGGCTATAAGGGAGTTTGGAGTATGCTGAATATGAAGAAGAAGAAGAAGAAGAAGCAGAAGAAGCAGTAGCAGTTTATCAGATTCTTAGGAAATTTGCAGTTGACTAATGGGAAAATGAGATTTTTTTTAAATGAGGGGTCTTGTGTTTAATTTCTCTTGAAAGAAGCAAGCAGTAGTAGCAAGCACTGTAGTTTTTACACTATCATTTCACAGCCTTTTAAAAGCTTGAGAATTGCCCATCCAATGTGAAACGTTCAATTAATAGATATGAAAATTATATATATATATCCGGTTCTAATATATCAGACTAACGCGGCCCCGTATCAATTATAAATTTGGCAGATACAATGAATCAAAAAGGAGGGTAAGTAATTATTACATACCCAAGGAAATGTAATGATAATGTCTTATTGTTCCATTTCCATTGCTTCAAATGAAGGGTGCCCATTACAGTGAAGAGATCTTTTGGCTGGCAATGTCAGCAGGGCAGCTGTAAGTATGCCTTATTTCACAAGCAAACAACAACACAGAAGTAATGTGAGAAGGCCAGCAGGTTCAGGCCTGCAGGAGAGTATCAAGTATCAATGCACTGTTTCTTTATAATTATAACCAAGAGAAAGCTGTATTTTCATACCACCTGCTACATTTATTAAGCTTTTCCTCTAGATTCACCTACCCAAAGTAAATACAATAGGGGTGGTTATTAGAGAAGGCAAATCGGGACATCAAATTGACCCAAATCCACGACTGAACGGTTTGGGATCTGAATCTTAATCGAGATTTTAGATTTACTTTTTCATTTATAGTGGTTATGTTAGTGTATATCCTGAATATTTCATGGAAAACAGTTTTAGTAATATTTACAAACATGTCCCCACGGGGTGTGGCTTGGTGGTGTAGGGTACAGGATCTCACCTTGAGGTTCTGGGTTCGAATCCAGAGAGTGCACTTCTTGTAAGAGCCTGAGACAGTCGGTGGTTTTACCTGCGCTGCGGCCCAGAATAGGTGGTTTGGTGGCGGGGTTTCCATCGTTTCCAAAAAAAAATATTTATAAACATTCATAGCAGTAGCATTTACCTACTGTACTTAAACTCGAATCGGATGATTTGATGGTAAGATTTCAAACGTTTTTAAAAAAATTAGGAACATTCATAGCAGTAGCATTACTACCTTCCCTGTTAGTTTACTAGAATTGAAACGTAAAATTACAGAGAACTGAGAAATTGAGTTGTACTGCCATTGAAAATAAATTATAATTACTTAAGGAAGCTTCAAAACTACAAAGGGTAATTGAAAATTGACATGTTTTGAATTTTTTGATCAACGTGTTTGAGGCCCTTTTCTCTTGACTCATCTTTGGCTTTTATAACTCCTGAAAATAACTGTCTCATTATAATTTTTAATTTCATGTACGTTTCCTGCTAACTTTCTTTCTTGCAATTGCTATTCACGTTCTGCACTTATTTTTGGAGGAAATTGCTACATGATGGAGAAATTTTTATACATGTTCAGTTTTTTTAGAGAAATCATTTGTAGATAATTCTTATTCTTGATTCATTTGAACTTAGGTCTGATTCTTTTGGCAATTGAGCCGAGCTTGAATATTTTGGATGTAAACAATTATAATTGTTGGTTGATAAGTGCATGAAAATGTACTTTGAAACATTACTTATTCGGGTTTATTATTCAGTATTTAGTTATATATTTTATATTTTGTTATATAATTTTTATTATTATATTAATTTAGGAAATATTTATTATTTAAGTTAATTTAATAATTTTTTGTTTCTTTTTATTATTTAGGAAATTACAAGAATAAAACAAATCCTTAAAGAAGAGGAAGACTTGGAAAAATAAACTAATCCTCTAATTCTATTTACTGCAAGGTGGCGTGAAAGAATTAATTTTATGAAGAGCTAGGCACGTGAACAAGTCATTAAAACAAGAAAGAAGAAAGTGAAGAGAGAGGCGTGACTAAGAGAGAAAACCAGCCGAAAATTTGGACCAAATTGAAGGCCTGCACGTGGGCCCAGCTGGTGGACTTTAGGGTTTCATTGCTTATTATAAAACAATGCAAAAAGGGACACAAGGGTGAGCTGCGTAGGCAGCCTGCGCATAATACTAAATCAAGAGCTGCTGCCGAGAAGTCAAAAAAAAGAACTAAACCAGCAGAGGCTGCTGCGCATAAAATAATTAAAATTAGAGAGCAGGCCGAGTGCGTGAGGCAGGGAGCAGAACCGAACAGGAAGAGAAGAAATCGGAGCACAAAACCGGGATACAGTGTCGTGATGATTCGGAACAATAATTCTCTCATATCCCAGGCTATTCTTATTTCTCTTATGGGGAACTAATCCCCTAGGCAAAGTTAGGGATGAACTCTTGTGTTGGATTTTATTATTTATGTTTTTGATTCCTACGAACCTTTTAATTGTTTAATAAAATTAATGTTTATTATTTTCTATCATCTTTTGATTTATTAATCCAGAAATTATATTTTGTCAAATCCCATATAGATCCAGTCATGCTTCTTCTATGTGTGGTTTGCGAATTTAATTGTGACTGGTAAAGTTGTTTTGCGTGTTGGTCTTCTGCTGCAGTATTGCCTGAGGGTATATTGTCGACGTTAGATAGCTCGTAACGATGGCTTTTGTGTGCTGTTAACATAGGGAAAATAATCATTAATTACCTTAGATTTTGAATATGTGTAGAATTAAATATTTTCCGGTTGTTGGTTTGGGATGTGAAACCTTCAATTGTGTAATAATAGGAATCAATAACTAAATATAAGAGTTCGATGCAAGAGGAATTCTCGAAGCTTTGTCATATCTCTCTGCCATTATATTTTAATATTTGTTCATTATTTTATTTATCTTAAATTTAATTACCAATTTTTATCGTTTTATTTATTAAGTCACCGTTAACGTCTTTGTTTAAGTAAATCAGTTCCTGTAACCATCTCTCTGTGGAATCGACACCCCAACTGTACTGCGATAACCGCGAGTCATATTTGGGCGTAATCATTGGTTATGCATTTTTTCTTCTCAATAACTTAAAGGTAAACCACCCCTGTGGATAGAGAAATTTGTGGTCAATAAATTACTTTAAAAACAAAACATTTTCAAAATTAATTATAGTGATATATAAAGCGACATTTTTTTTTTAATATAAGGGGTGGATAAAGTTCAAACTTAATTTTTTATCTTTAAAATAAATCAACAAATTTAGTATAATCATTTTAGGAGGACCCAATAACCATAGATCAAGCCTAACTAATTTTTATATGTGATGATTGGTTGTACACATAATAGTTATACTTATCGTTTCTTCTCAATAGCTTAAAGGTAAACCACCCCTTTATGTGGATAGATAATGTGATATTTTTTTTTCGAATTGTTGGAAATTTCACCGCCAAACTATGGTTTAAGCGGAGTAGATAAAACACTCGATTGTTCCGAACTCTTATAAAAAACGCACTATCTGGATTCGAACTCAATACATCAATGTGAGATTTTGAATCCTACACCAATATTTAACGTCTCTTTAGGATTATAAATAATGTGACACTTTATAACAGATAATGCAAAAACACATAACATCTCAAGAATATGTCGTTTTTCATATTGGATTTACTGTGATCTCATTTGTCAAAATGGAAAAATAATATATATTTTTTTCTTTGGTTTGTTAAGAAAAATACATATTAATGCTAATTAAGCAGTACCTTTTGTCTACTAATTAGATATGGTTGATAGCTTGGTGGAAGGCAAACAAATGCTTGCAAAGATTGCTTTGCCCCCCATGAGCTCAATCGTGCATTTCATGTAATGATTTGTGTGATCTGTCATTGCTTTTTTTTTTGTGGAGTAGTTCTTCAGTGCAATGGAGGTATAAATGACGTGGTATCATCAATAAATTAGTAACTGACATGTAAGATTTAAAATCTATATTTTTAGTTATTTTTTAATATTTTAGCACGCGTGGTAATTGTTGACTGGATTATTGCACGGATGACATGGTACCTCCATTATATTGTAGATTTTTTTTTTTTTTTTTTTGTGTTTGTATGTTTCCCTAATTCATAGAATTAATATAGTATTGTGCTTTATTATGATCTAAGTAATTAGAGGCGGCTATTTGAAGAATCGACATAGACAATTGGTTGAGATTCTTAAATTTGTCTGAAATTAGGACAATAAATTTAGAGAAATTTCAATTTTAATGTATAATATATATATATATATAACCCCATTTTAAGAACTTTTCTAGAATTTTATAAAATTTAAGACAATTCATGGTCATCCATGTATGTAATAGCTATGCTTTTGATGATAAAAAAATATTTTTCAATAGTGAAAAGTATTTTCTGTTAGTATTTGACAATAGTCATGAAATATATTTGTCATAATTTAAAAAATACTAGAGGTGTTTTTTTTTTTTTTTTAAATAAATAACACCTACTTATGTGTTTTTTTCTTTCTCAAATGACACTTGAAATTGAGTCATTGTGTGGTACACAACATCTTAGAGTTTTCAAAATACTCTCCAATAAATATATATTATTATATAATTATATATGTGAGTTAATATAATGGTGACATGTGTCATTGGAGGAATAAGCAAATATCGACGGCAATCTTACGACCTCCGACAACTTCTTGTGACTTCTGACATTGATCTTCGATAACTTCCGACGACTTCTAAAAATATTTAAATAATTTTCAAATATATATATATATACACACAATGTCTAATAATTTCCAATATATTCAAACATCAATAATATCAAAATTATTAAAAATGCGTTTATTGATTTTTTTTCCTAATCGGTATCAGGATCGATCTGATTTTTTTATATAAACATACAATACACTTACTAGTTTTCGTGTTAAATTGCGTGTTGGGATCCCTTCTAGCCGAAAAAATTTGCAATCCATTCAAGTTTGGATAATTTTTTTAGAAAAATAATGTATATATGTGTATACTGGTCAAATGATGATTTTACTCTTATTATGTCACTTTTTTTTTAAACATACATTATGATGGACTGGAGAACACTTTTCATAATTTTTGGATGAAAAAATATACTTAGCCTATTTTTATTTTATATTTTTCTGGGATTAAAATTAATATTTTATATATAAATTGAATTTGAGTATATATTGATCTTTTTGTGCATAAATCTTAGTAGAATTAGTTTATGTTATCGTTAAAATAGAAAATAAAATACATTTATAAACTTAGAATGGACCAACATATATTTCTCAAATTTTAAGATAGCTTTTATGGAAAAAATAATTAATCAACGCCGCACATCATGAAGACTATAAGACATATCATTGACTCTAATGACAAAGCTACCCTTAAAGCCAACGACAATGGCACAATCCCGAAACCAAGCCCATCAAAACCAAAAGGGTAATTTGGGAAATGTAAATTTATGTAGCCCACGAAATCAAAATTAACGCCGTCTTTTGTAGATTCTAGGGTTAGGGATTGTTGAAAATTTGTTAATTCCTCACGATTTAAGCCCTTATAAAATCAAACGGTCACCATTGCTTGTTTGGGTTGATTGGTTTTGATCTGATCGCTCTCTATCTGGCCCTTTGGCCATTGAAATCCATGATCGTCAGTGTCCAATGGAACCCTCTGCAGTTCACACCACTCCTCATATTGAAGAAGACGATGAGTGGGGTATGTTATTAAAAATGGAGGAATTTTGTTGAAAGTTTAAATCTTTCTTTGATTTTTATATTCTGTGTGCAGTTTGCTCAATTGGGTTATATCTGATCTGGGTGTTCTTAATTTTTAACTTGGGTTATGAAAATACTAATTTGGTTTAAGTTTGGATTATTTTAATTGTATTCATTGTAAATTTGTTAGTGTATTGTGGGAGGTTTGTTTTGTATGAATTTGATTGCTTTTGATTCGTGGTTATGTTGTTTTTGGTGTCATTGTGTCCAGGGAAGCCGGGGCCAGCCGATCCTCTCAAATTTTTTTCCAACCAATACAAATACCCTGAATTTATAAATTAAACCCTGAAAAATTATAAAATTTCCTCGGATAACCCTCTGGCTTCGCCTAACTTATTCATAGTTCTGCATTCTATCAATTTTCGAATGTTGGAAAGTGCAACATTGTTCCAAAATGCTAACATGTAATTGAAGCTGTAGGATGATCTAATCAATTTCTTTTGCAGCTCTTGTGTCTTCTACATTTTGTTAAATATTCTTGTTTCTATATCTTCTGCTTGCTTCCAGTTTGCACTCCTTTACTGCATTTTATGAGTCAAACTTTCTTTTGTGGATTGGTTTAGAATGAGATGTTGGGAAGATCTAAGCCGCGCTCATGTTCCTGGAAATATTAGTTCCCTGAGAATGGGATGTGTATCACAGTATTAGGCAATATATATGCAAGGGCGGAGGTAGGATTTCATTTTAGGGGTGGCTAAATTTTTCTTCTTTTTTTCTCATGTAATGTTGGTGGGCTAGATATTTTATTATTCTTTAAATGAAAATACAAAGATATTATGGGATTGGCACCAGACTTGGGCATAGGCAACCCACTTCTGGTGCCGCCCACATATATACGGATTGAACTGAAGTATGTCAAGCTATTTCCTGCTATGTATGATAATCATCATGATTGGTTTATGATCAGACACTGATGGATTCGTGATTCCAAGCTTGGGAATAGGGGAGACAGATCAAAGAAAACTTGATGCTGTAGGAGTAAAAAACTCGAAACCTCCTTCTCCGAAGGTCTGTTGCAAGTCCTATTTCTTCATCTTCGAAGTACAGAAGAAATAGTGAATCATATTTAGGCATGACTGCTTTCCCTTAAAAGTTTTTATTCTATAAAGTATATCCATAATGATACTTGATTGAATCTGTAAATTCAGGCTAAAAAGGAAGAGACCATCTACCTAGGACCACACGGTGCACCACCTTCACACCCAAAGCATCAGGAGTTGAATTCTTCCAATCGTAAGCAACGGTTTAAACAGAAACTGAAGGAAGCTGACCGGAGGACAGGTGGGTCCGGGCGGGAGAATAAGGTGGAAAATCTGCGAGAGCTTGTGGGTGGAGGCGGCAGGGGGAAAGTAAGTACCAACTTGTCAAAGAGTTCTCCCAGGGATTGGCTAGACTCACATTGCCATGAATCACAATTTGAGAAGTGGTGCCCCCAGTGATTGGAGCTGTTGTTACCTTGAGATATTTACCTGTTGACTTAAGTTAAACCGCTGTTATTGTCATCGCTATTTCTTGTTTCCATTTCAAGTCAAAAATAATATGATCATTCTAATGAATCCATACAAAGTTTAATCTTAGCCAGTAAAGATACATCACTAGAAAGCTTCATATTGACAATGAAAGTAGATATAAATGCACAAAAGAAGCAGCAAGATATGTTTATTTTTTGCTGAATGCAACTAGTTAAGAGTCATTAGCTTCATTTTGATGGAACAGTCATCTCAGCTCTTTGTTTGATTATCTTGAGCAAGAATAATATCAGACCGAGAAAGGGTTCCTGAATGATCAACATCAAGATCCTCGAATTCCTCCAATACTAGTCTAATATCTTCTTGGCTAATCTTCCCCAATTCCTTTAGCTTATATATTATGAACTCAGCAGCACTGCAGAAATAGAACAAGGCAAAAAAATGAATCAACCCATATAAGCAAACAAGTAATTAGAATGAAGAGGAAAATATTAATTTAGCTTAAATTAATAGACAATCAACTTACCCAACCACCCCATCTTCATCAACATCGGCTGCCTCCAAATCAACGTCTGTCATTCTTCGAGTAAGAACCCAGTTGGTGAGTGCCTGTTGTCTTCTTTCAGTATTTAGCTCGGCAACATAGAGAAAAAACTGAGCTAAGGAAATAGTACTGGTCAAGATCCAAAATATAGCAAAAACGCGACCTCCTGTAGTCGAGAAGCTCTTGTCGCCATAGCCTAAGGTTGTGATGGTAGAACAAACACAATAGAATGCATCAACAAGGTCCATTTTCTCAACTGTAACTAGGAAGATGGTCCCCCCAAGAATGAGAACCAACAAAGCTATCAACATCATGATGCATTTGTACCTCACTTTGTTGGTTTCAAACTCCTTTAAAATTTCAGTCGGGCCAACTTTTTGATGCATGTGTAGGGCTTTAACCAGCAATATTTCCTGCTTCTCGACCAGATAGTCGGCTGCTTTGCTCAGTAAGAGTCCGACTAGAGCCATCCCTGTGAAAACAAAAGCACAGGCAAGTAATTTCGAGAGAACGCTATTAGGCACAAGGTCTCCATACCCAACGGTGGTCATAGTCACGATGCAGAAATAAACAGAATCTAAAATTCCATCGGTTTTATCTCCTTTAATTTGGTTATTGACAGCGTAGAAGCATATGGTGCCTACGCCAAGGTAAACAGCCAGGAATACAGCCACCTTCGTAAAATTTAGGTGGGGTTTGCCGAAAATGGATTGAGAAGGAGTTGACTCTTTGCCATTTATGTCTGGAGCAGCAACACCTTTTAAGGGAGCACTTCTGCTGCGACAGAGTCTTCTTCTCTTGGGAGCGTCTTTGTTGTTTGTTTGAGGTTTTCGATCTACTAATCCTGAGAGCAACGGCTGATTTGCACCATTGCAGGCCATTAGAGGATAGCAAAAGTGGACTAATATTCTGACCTGCAGAACATTTACCATATTAAATTGTGAACTAAACGCATTGCCAGGTTGTTCAACTTCAGACGCAAATTCTAATAAATTTCACCCGGCAATTAAAGTTATCAGACAGACATCATGTTTTAACACTATACTTCTATATTATAAATTTATTCGCGAGGAAACATATTAGTCGAAATTGTAATAGAGTTCATCTAGCATAAAGAAAACTAATCTCAATATCACAACGAGAGGGAAAAAAAAAAGAGGCTGCAAACTGCAACATATACAAAAACATGGACATGGAGACTTACAAGTGACACGATATGTGGCTCGAGAACATGTTTTCCAACCTGCAGAAGTCGATGCAAACTTTTCCAATGCCCTTATCTAATATGTTCGAATGTTTACACAACCAAAATCGATTCAATTTCAGTTCTTCTCCTCAATTGATCCAATTTCTGACAAATCAACAGCAAAATGCTGTATTCAATGGACCAAAGGCTATCAAACCTTGACTTAACATGGAAAAAGGACTCACTCAAACAATGTCTGAATTGCCCATTTCAAACCATCATTGGCAAATATTGAATAATCCAAATTATGATTTTCTGTAACTTATTTTTTCCCTTCTCATATGAGAAATTAACTGAAATAACTAAACATTAATTATCCAACTATAAGCAATAAACAAAAGTCAAATGCCACACTCTATAAACTTGATTAAACTAAATGCTTTCCCAATTAAAGAAACAACTCTGATCATCAAAAAAACAAACAAATGGGTATCCAAAAAATGCATAATTTAAGTTCAGAACCTAACTATCAAAGCTAACAGAAACCCACCAAGATCAAGCAAGAAATTTCTATAAACTGTTGTGAGAGTGAGACTTACCAGATGAAGCAAAGACAGCAGCTTTATAAATCCAATTCCAAAGAAAGGAATTTGGCTAGAAACTTAACTGAAACGTCCAGGAAAATTCAAGCAATTTGATCCCTTATGCTTTCAGCTTAACAAGCTAGGTTCTTGTGTCCCCACGGCGTGGCACATGATGGTGCAGTATTCGGGATCTTATTATGGGATCGTTCAGGAATTTAATTGATTCGTTTAAATTCGAAAAGAGTGATTTAACAATAGATTCCAACTATACCAAGAAAAAAAGGCTAGCTTCTTTTCTGGTTGAAAAAGAAGAATGAAGTTGGGTAATAAGATCTGGGAAATGAAACGGACAGTGGCTGGCCGTTTAGTTTGATTTGTCTGGAAGATCCATGCCCCGTGGCATTTCTTGTTTTGTCTGCATTATAATTTTAATAATAATAATAATATTATTATTATTATTTTTAATGAAAATGTTTGTTAGCTGTAAGCAGGTTACCGATCCATAAATGTCGGTTTTGTAATGTGGGGTCAACAGAACCTAACAATTAATTATTGAAATATTCAAATCTGTTTTTTCCTAGTTTAATATTCCTTCAGTTCTTATTTGATTAATTTATTTTTTCCATATGAATTAAGAAAATATAATTACTTTAATCAATTTTTTTTCCTTAATATACTTATTGACGGCTGATTTTGGTCTCAGGGGCAATATGAGAATATTACTCCCGGGACTAATCCTCCATCAATAGTGAATTTGTTTGGTTATGGGGGACCAAAAGCAAACTTAGCAAAAGACAAATAATACGCCAATCGACAAAGAGATTTAACGTGGTTTGGTGGATCTTGGTCCGACCTACGTCCACGGCACAAAAAAGATGATACTTTTATTACTCAAACACAAAAATGATGATACTTTTATTACTACAAGTGAGTGTAGAGGGGGGCAGGAGAATCAAGATCAGAATCATCAAGCTCTGACTTGTAAAAAACAAAAAGAGAGAGCTGAGAATCGTGTTTGAGTAATAAAAGTATCATCATTTTTGTGCCCGTGGACGTATGTCGGACCAAGATCCACCGAACCACGTTAAATCTCTTTGTCGATTGGCGTATTATTTGTCTTTTGCTAAGTTTGTTTTTGGTCCCCCATAACCAAACAAATTCACTATTGAGGGAGGATTAGTCCCGGGAGTAATATTCCCATATTGCCCCTGAGACCAAAATCAGCCGTCAACAATACTCTTAATTGAAAATATAAAATTTTTACTGTTGATAAAAATGTACATTTAAAAAAATCTGTTTAGTGGACAATAAAAAATTTTAAAATTTTAAATTGAAAATAAAAAAATTTACGTTATCTTTAAAGAAAAAAATGGGGAAAATGACACATTCATTTAGGTTCGAAAGTTTCATAAAAATGATGAAACATCCTAAAATTTAGTAAAAATGTTATTTTTTGGAATTTACAGAATGAGTCAATTATAAATATTTTAATTTGATAGTTGAACAAAATTTTAAGGGTGTAACTGTCATTCTTACAAAATTTTGGGAGTATATATATATCATTTTTATCAAATTTTGAGGTGTATATGTCCATTTTCGAAAATAAAAAAATACACTTGTCTATTTTATGAGATTTTAGGGATATATATGTTATTTACTAAAAAAAATTAAATTTGTTTGTTTCTTAATCTGTACTTGATTCACAACCACATCCAGTGAAATATTAATTTTTTTTGAATTAGTAATTGAATTTATTATTTAGTCCCATTAAATTTTTGTCAAGCCCACATCAAATAATAAAGACTAGAGTCAGTCCAATATTATTTTTCAAATTAGTCCTCTCTCAATTAAAATTCAGGTTCTATCCCTATTGGTTGGGATCAAAATATCCATAAAATTATTTATAAATAATAAAGACTCAATTCAATCCAATATTAGTTTTTAAAGTAGTCTCTTCTCAATTAAAATTCAAGACTTCGTATCTGTTAATTGAGATCAAAATATCCCTAAAATTATAATGTAATGCATGGAATCATTTTTCAATGGATCGAATATTACCATCCATATATTGTTAGTTTTTAATTTAATAATATAATTTATATTGCTAATTTTTTACTTATTGTATAAAATTTTAGGAGTGTAACTGCCATTCTTACGAATTTTAGGGTGTATATACCTTTTTATTAAATTTTAAGGTATATATGTCTATTTTCGAAAATAAAAAATATATATATTTGTCTATTTTATGAAATTGAGTGGGGTGTATATGTCATTTTCTTTTAAAAAAATTGAAATGTGTTTGTTGTAAACGCTGATTTTCACCCGAGGTCTACAATTGAGATTTTATATGGGGGCACTAGCGATCCTGCAAAACATAGAGGTATAGTGAGCGGGAGTACTGCCCACCGGTGTGGTGGGTGCCGGGGCACTCCAACGCCCAAGTCAGTAAATGAACAAAGGTAGTAATAGATGGAAGGTCAAGGTTAGATGCTACCTTGAACTCCGTCGAATGCCGTGAGGGCGGTAAGTAGCAGGAGTGGCGAGCTTGAGGATGTCCCAAAGCTATGGGTAGGAGAGCCAGACGTTCCCCCCCTCTCTCTCTCCCCCCCCCTTTCTGGAGAGAATCTTCTTTCTTATATACCTATCTGAGGGTGTGCACTTGATTACTCGTCCGTTGAGTCTTGGTAACGGTCGACTTTATGAGGGATATTCACTGCATTTGCCCGTTGTAGGCTGGAAACTGTTGAATTTATGAATGGTGTTTATGAACTTAGGCGTTACGTGGGCCGGCCTCTGGATGGTCCTTCGGTTATGGGTGTTGATGTTCATCGGGCCTGGGCCGACATTATGTCTTTGGGGTTTGATTAGGAGGCTTCAGGGGTGCGTCCAGTATTGGGTCTGAAGTAAAATGACGAAACTACCCCTGGACCAAATTTGGCCCAAACAGTTTGTCCCCTACTCTCTAAGTCAAGAGTCATTGGCTTGGAGAGTACTTGACGCATGTGTCGCCGATGCCATATTATGTAGCTGTACTCTAGCGTTGATGCTGCCTACTAGTTGAACCAAACGAAAGTCAAGTTATCAACTTGAGTCTACAAGAGCCATTGGGGAAGTACCCAATCATTTGGACCCGATGAAAGTCAGTATATCAGTCATACGACATGTGCCCTCCATATCTACAAGTTGACTCGAAATGAGTCTATAGGGGATGTCCCCGGTCGACTGGACTTGATGAGTCTATGAGGATATGAGTCATACGACATGTGTAATCCATGTCTTCAAGTTGACTTGAAATGAGTCTATGGGGGATGTCCCCGGTCGACTGGACTTGATGAGTCCAGGAAGATATGAGTCATACGACATGTGTAATCCATGTCTACAAGTTGACTCGAAATGAGTCTATGGGGGATGTCCCCGGTCGACTGGACTTGATGAGTCTATGAGGATATGAGTCATACGACATGTGTAATCCATGTCTTCAAGTTGACTTGAAATGAGTTTATGGGGGATGTCCCCGGTCGACTGGACTTGATGAGTCCAGGAAGATATGAGTCATACGACATGTGTAATCCATGTCTACAAGTTGACTCGAAATGAGTCTATGGGGGATGTCCCCGGTCGACTGGACTTGATGAGTCCAGGAAGATATGAGTCATACGACATGTGTAATCCATGTCTACAAGTTGACTCGAAATGAGTCTATGGGGGATGTCCCCGGTCGACTGGACTTGACGAGTCCAGGAGGATATTAGTCATACGACATGTGTAATCCATGTCTACAACTTGACTCGATGTGAGTCTATGGGGGATGTCCCCGGTCGACTGGACTTGACGAGTCCAGGAGGATATGAGTCATACGACATGTGTAATCCATGTCTACAACTTGACTCGATGTGAGTCTATGGGGGATGTCCCCGGTCGACTGGACTTGACGAGTCCAGGAGGATATGAGTCATACGACATGTGTAATCCATGTCTACAAGTTGACTCGAAATGAGTCTATGGGGGATGTCCCCGATCGACTGGACTTGACGAGTCCAGGAGGATATGAGTCATACGACATGTGTAATCCATGTCTACAACTTGACTCGATGTGAGTCTATGGGGGATGTCCCCGGTCGACTGGACTTGATGAGTCCAGGAAGATATGAGTCATACGACATGTGTAATCCATGTCTACAAGTTGACTCGAAATGAGTCTATGGGGGATGTCCCCGGTCGACTGGACTTGATGAGTCCAGGAAGATATGAGTCATACGACATGTGTAATCCATGTCTACAAGTTGACTCGAAATGAGTCTATGGGGGATGTCCCCGGTCGACTGGACTTGACGAGTCCAGGAGGATATTAGTCATACGACATGTGTAATCCATGTCTACAACTTGACTCGATGTGAGTCTATGGGGGATGTCCCCGGTCGACTGGACTTGACGAGTCCAGGAGGATATGAGTCATACGACATGTGTAATCCATGTCTACAACTTGACTCGATGTGAGTCTATGGGGGATGTCCCCGGTCGACTGGACTTGACGAGTCCAGGAGGATATGAGTCATACGACATGTGTAATCCATGTCTACAACTTGACTCGATGTGAGTCTATGGGGGATGTCCCCCGTCGACTGACTGGACTTGACGAGTCCAGGAGGATATGAGTCATACGACATGTGTAATCCATGTCTACAAGTTGACTCGAAATGAGTCTATGGGGGATGTCCCCGGTCGACTGGACTTGATGAGTCCAGGAGGATATGAATCATATGACAGAGAGTCTTCATTGTCGTCTTTTTTTTTTCATTCTGACGCTTGTGAAATTCTTTTTATTGAGTGGATTTCTCTTTTGGATCTTTTGTCAAACGACATCGAGTATTTTGTATTCCTGTTTACGCTTGTTATGACAAAATGATTTCAGTCTAAACTATGAGCTTTCCAAAAACGGGCCCAAGTTGTAGGCCCAAACCAAGCTCAATTGAGACCAATCAAAGCAATTAGGCCCTCCCCCATCCTTATAACTCAGTCCTTAAAGCTGGTCGTCTCCTCACCATTCTTTGTCGAGTAGAACTCGAGCAAGCCAGCAAGTTTGAATACATTTGAATAAGGAATTAGAAACCTTATGCGCTACTTATAAGATGGAGAGTACTAGAAATCAGAACTTTTTAAAAAGAATTAAATTTGATTTGGGGTACTCTGGAAATGAGTCAAGTGAAACTCAGTTGCGTGATAGATCAACCTCTTCAACATTTCTTATTCGACAATCAATGAAGCACATGAGGCTGCTCCAGCCCGCAATAGCTTGTGCAATTTTTTTTATTTTTTTTTTTTTTATTTTTTTTTTGAGTGGACCATCTTATTGGGCAGCAGACGACCACACACGACAAGGTGACCACGTGAAAGAAAATGTGAAGCTCACAAAGCTCCATGGCCCGAGATGAACCTGTGCAACTTTGAAAAGTTGCGCCAAAGTTATGCTGCTCACGTGAAATTGACTAAAGCTTTGCAAAATCGGTCGCCTGTAAACAGCAATAATAAAAAAAAAAGTAGCCTTGCATTTATGGCCCATTTGCCCAAATTTGAAGTAAAGACAAAGCCCATGCCCCAATACAGAAACATGTTAGGTCACAGCTCCTGTCATGCGTAGAAGACACAGACGCCTGCCCACTTTCAAGATGAAGCGTGAGTTGCAAAAATCGAGAAAGCAAGCCCATCATGGGGCAGTTGACTTCATTTTATCCCAACTTTGGTTTGCTTTTGAGGTTCCTTTTGTCGAGTGAATTTCATTCATTATTCATATGGAGCTTGATGGGGATTGGATTCAGGTAGGTCGACTGGAGAGGATTCACATTTCGGGATGCACGCATATGGGTTGCATGATATTCCTATTGCTTGATCCATGCTTGTCGGCTGGACGCATCATGTTGGTTGGGCGCATTCACATTGGCTGGACCAAGGACAGGTCCCAAGGTCAAAGATAAGTAAAGAGAATGGAAGATACCATTCTTTTGCTAATAATGGTTCATTTTGAAGCACATTAAGGAGACAGTCTTCATCCAAGAAATGAAACACAAAGAAAACCTATGGGAAATGAAATTGTTTTCTAATCTATAGATATTTGGCGTGTTGTACGACTCCACTTGTGTATTCTGCTCCCATGTAGAATCGCACAAGCATTTATTTTGACTGCTTCTTCACCAATATAGTTTGCTTCTGGGGTCTAGGTTGAGTTCAAGCCTAAGGTTGCCTCGGGTCCTCCTATCTGATGTGGTTGTTTGGAGCTACAAAATGTCACATTGAACAAAATAACAGCTGCCACGCAGCAAAGAATGCTATGCTCAAACTGCCAAGCATCTCTATTCGACACATGGCGCATAAAAACATGTAGATCAACCAGCCTATGCCTAATTAGTGGTCCCACACTCATGAAGCCTCACTCAAATTGCCACATGATCAATGCAGAAATCTTGAATCTCATGTGAAATGGTCGAATACGGGAAGCCCATAACAAGTTCGTTCGAATGCCCTTCGATTTCTAGTCGTCCGCTGTAGATGGTTGTCTCTACTGTGGATCGAAGTTTGCTCACGGATTGGGTTTCACGTCATTGTGCGTAAGATTAGGGATGTGCGTCGTCTCCTTGTTTGGGTTTGGCTCGTTTGGTTTGCTTCCACTTAGTTTCAGTTTATTTATCAATCTCAGGAGTACTAGTTTTTCATTTTTGGTGCTTGAGGGTCTAATTGGGCATTGTGGGGTTTGTATTGGCTGGGTTTGAATGAGATGATGTAATGAGCGATGTGGGACTCATTGCTCCTATTTTTCAATCTGTTGATGATGTATATGATATTGTGGGCTGTCGTTGTAGCCAATTCTTAGGCAATATAAGTTAATTGGTGTTCTTTGGGCTGACTGGTGATCGGTTTTCTTTACTGAAAATGGGCTGAGTCCTTGTTTTTGGTCGATTGGATATATCATGGACATGTTCCACGCATCAGAGATTGTTCAATCGAAAGTAGAAAATGGAAGTTTGCATTTTGGGAGCTTGAGTTTTTTCTTTTTTTTTAGACGTGGCTTCACTCCTTTTGCTCGGGCAGTGATGTGGAGCCCATGTGAAGTGGAACTTAATTGGGTGTTTGGACAGTTTTTGCACATGGTATGGTGCATTTAGTTTGGATGTTAATGTTTGGCGATTGTATATGGCTTTTCACGTGTGGTTTTCCAGTAGCTCATGCATAGCTTATGGGTTACACGTGGTTGGATGCTTCCTTCATGATCGACAAATATAGACTGGACACACCTTCATGGACACCTCTATGCACATGCGAATTTTTGTTGCATGTTTCATAATCGGGCAGTTTTGTGTGTAGGATGGTCATTAGCTCAGGCAATGTGCAACTATACCTTATGTAGGTTCATGAGAGTTTACAACCGACTGGACCTAATGAAAATCCTAGAAAGTCTTCTCTCCTCCATACCATATGAAGGTATACTGGGAGTCTACAGTCAACTAGGCCTGACCCATGAATCAACGGTCGAATGATCCGGATAAAGATCCATTAGGGAATTCATTCATGTCGTTAGATAAAGGACCCTGGGAAGGTTTGGACCTGAAGAAAATTCATGAGTATGGTCGATTGGACCCGATGGAGGTCCAACATGGTCCACACTCCTGACTCTATAAGACAAGATAGAGGTCGACTGGACCTGATTAAGACTTATGAAATTCTTCTTTTTACTAGATATGATTAAGGTTTTCCTATGTAGCTTGAAGCTAATGATAATCCATACACGTCATATAGAAAACAGGAAATAATCATTTCATGTCGACTGAAGGGGATGACTAACCTTTCGTGTGGTCTAGGGGAGATGGCAATCCTTTCGTGTTGTCTGAAGGAGATGGCAACCCTTTTATGCCATCTAATGGAGTTGGTAATCCCCTTAATGTCGACTGCAGAAGATGGCATCGCTTTCATGTCGTATGAAGGAGATTGAGATTCGTCCCTGTCGTCTGTAGCCTCGGGCCTTTGGGAGGTTGAAGAAATGTGCTCCAATGTTTGTTATTATTTTTGGAAGATGGCTAATTTGATGATCATAGAATATGGAGTCTACTCGTTGTGTGACACCTTTCAAGTATGAATGTTTGAAAGGATCGTAGATGGAGAGATCTTTGCTTGCTATGAACCGCTAGGGCCCCACGGTGGGCGCCAAATTGTAAACGCTGATTTTCACCCGAGGTCTACAATTGAGATTTTATATGGGGGCACTAGCGATCCTGCAAAACATAGAGGTAGAGTGAGCGGGAGTACTGCCCACCGGTGTGGTGGGTGCCGGGGGCACTCCAACGCCCAAGTCAGTAAATGAACAAAGTAGTAATAGATGGAAGGTCAAGGTTAGATGCTACCTTGAACTCCGTCGAATGCCGTGAGGGCGGTAAGTAGCAGGAGTGGCGAGCTTGAGGATGTCCCAAAGCTATGGGTAGGAGAGCCAGACGTTCCCCCTCTCTCTCTCTCCCCTCATTTCTGGAGAGAATCTTCTTTCTTATATACCTATCTGAGGGTGTGCACTTGATTACTCGTCCGTTGAGTCTTGGTAACGGTCGACTTTATGAGGGATATTCACTGCATTTGCCCGTTGTAGGCTGGAAACTGTTGAATTTATGAATGATGTTTATGAACTTAGGCGTTACGTGGGCCGGCCTCTGGATGGTCCTTCGGTTATGGGTGTTGATGTTCATCGGGCCTGGGCCAACATTATGTCTTTGGGGTTTGATTAGGAGGCTTCAGGGGTGCGTCCAGTATTGGGTCTGAAGTAAAATGACGAAACTACCCCTGGACCAAATTTGGCCCAAACATTTGTAATGCCCTGTGCATTATCGGATTCGGATCGGATCGGATCGAATCCGAATCTGATCCGATGATGTTTGATTCGTTTGGACCGAATCCTCTTATCGAACTCGATCCGATCCGATAATTATCGGATCGGATCGGTTCGATCCGAATTCGAATTCGGTACACATAATCTGGTTTTGAGTCAAAAAAATCGAGCGGATCGGATCGAATTGGATAAAATTCGATCCGAAATAATTCGAATTTTGTTTATTTAATATGTAACGACGTCGTTTTGCATATTAAATAAAAAAAAAAAATCAAACGGATCGGATCGGATCGGATCGGATCAGATTCGTCGAACCGAACCAGCTCAATTCGATCGGATTTGATAATCGGATCGGATCGGATCCGATGCCCACCCCTAGTTTGTATCTTAATTTGTACTTGCTTCATAGGGACACCTAGTGAAATAAAATTTTTTTTTTGAATTAGTAATTGAATTTATTATTTAGTTCCATTAAATTTTTGTGAAGCCCGCATTAAACAATAAAGGCTAAAGTCAGTCCAATATTATTTTTTAAAATAGTCCCCCTTCAATTGAAATTTAGGCTCCATCTTTGTTGGTTCGAGTCAAAATATCTATAAAATTATTTATAAATAATAAAGACTCAAGTCAGTCCAATATAATTTTTCAAAGTAGTCCCCTGTCAATTAAAATTGAAACTCTGTCCTTGTTGGTTTATATCAAAGTAGCCCTAAAATTATTTATATTGTGATGCATGTAAACATTTTTCAGTAGATCCAATATTACCACCCGTACATGTATCCAATTTCAAGTTTTTTTCTAAAGGAAAAAAAATTTATAAGCAATTTTTTATGCTATTGGAAAATTTGTAGCTATTCTCTGTAACAGTTTAAATCATCCATTTCCCCATATCCTCAAATGCATTTTTATAAACTCTTATTTCTCTCTTTATTTTTTGTTTTTTTTTTTTTAAAAAAAAAATCTTTTTCCCATCACAATTATTCAAGCATTCAACTCTTTTTATATTTTAATACATGCTATATTGGAAAATTTGAGGTTTGAATATTGAAGTTTAAATATTTTTTTCTATTTACATG
Organism: Zanthoxylum bungeanum; assembly: GCA_019454045.1. Taxonomy (NCBI): domain Eukaryota; kingdom Viridiplantae; phylum Streptophyta; class Magnoliopsida; order Sapindales; family Rutaceae; genus Zanthoxylum; species Zanthoxylum bungeanum. The sequence continues at coordinate 54,511 of SKCR01044183.1, forward strand.
TCTTAGGCTCCGTTTGGTGTTGCGATTAGAAAAGTGTGGTGAACAAACAATAGTTCATTAACGGTGTTAAGAAATCTTGATTTATGCTAAAACAATAATTGCGGTGTATTTTTTTTAATTTTTTGATGGCGGAGAAAAACTAAAATTTTTAACTTTTGTAAAACTCAGTTTTTGAAAAAAAAAATCATGATTAATAATCGCAATTTCTTATCATTAATCAAACACTTCAAATTTATGTTTTAACTCAAACATAATATTATCATTATCATCTCACCACAGGTAAAATCACAATACTAAAGTATGGATAAGAATATCCTTATAAAACATTTACAATGTGATAGATGGCAAATTTTTTCAAAAGTTGATTAAGGGTATGTTTGGCTAGAGCATTAGTTAATTGAAATATCTCAACATAAGCATAGTTCATTGAAAAATTTATAACAATCTAACAAAATTAGAAAAGAAAAAAAAAAGTTGAGAGTCTTCTTAGTGTTTTTCAGTCTAATATGTCTTTCTTCACTTCTTTCACTCATTAGATTTTTATTTTTATTAATTTAATTATCTTTACATTTAATCTATGCATATATTTTTTATTGATTGTACAAATCATCTTTGTGTATCAATTATATAGATATCAAGAAATTAATTTATTTGAAGCTCTCCTACTAATTTTATGAAAATCAATCAGAAACATTAAAAATTGATTTTATGGTTTTTATTTTAATATGCTTTTTTTTAAGCTCTCATTATGTGGATTTTGATGTTATTAAATATTTGATTAAGCACTATATTTATCATTTCAATAGGGATATATTGTATATGTAAAATTTGTGTTAAGTGGGTAAATATGATATATTCATATAAATTGATTTGGTATTAAACGGGTTAGTGGTTCACCCATTTATCTTTTGTATCGGGTTAGGATTTTGATTTTTTTACATGATTATTAAATGATCGTTTTGAGTGAGTCTAAATTTGACATGATCCAAAACGGACATGACACAAACACAATCGTTTCTCCATTTTCGCCACCTCTAATAATCAATAAGCATATGGTGGACATGGGAAATGAAAAGTAATATAAGTTATAAACATGGTCGATCCTGGGCCAATCTACACATACGGTGATTAGGACCCCTGGATTTGGCCATGCCCTAAATTAAATAAAAAAAATAGATTTGTTGGCTAAGCTTTTATATCAAAGCCAATTTTTGATAAAATCACTGAAATCTAAAATTATGAGCTTAAATTTAAGAAAAATTAATAATCATTACAATAAAAATGCCAAAAAAATCTTTTTTTTTTATTTGATAGGGACTATATGTTTTAAAAACTCATTTGAGTCCCCTAAAACTCAGGGTCATCCTATATATATTTAAGTTCGTTTGGTGGTACCATGGTTGCACTCAAAACTCATATATGCCAAGCGCATAAGTTCGAGTCGCAATCAATACAAATGTCATTCAATATATCATAGTAGATCTTCGGATCACATGGATGAGAGTCGAACGTGCACAATAATCACCCACGTGGGTGAGGCTCCCTACTGAGACAAAATCATTTGGGATCATTCCTCAAGGTAGCCCCCAAGCACCTCTACGGAGACCCAAAACGGACAAATAGTCTCGTAGTAATACTTTCAGTATTGAAATCTGTATTTTCTATATCTTTTAATGTGTTACTTAACTTAATTCCTCATTAAATTCTAACTATATATATATATATAGACACACTCAAAAAGAGAAGAAAATAAAGCAGGGCTTTTAAAAAAAAAAAAAAACAGTAGTACTAGAATCTCTATGTTATATTCACTAAAATTAATAACATATTTTAAACTTAATTATACATCATTAATTAGAAAATGAGACTCTTTAAACCATGACTAATTAGTGTCTTGTTGTGATTCACCGATCACTTTAGAGAAGATTTGAGGAAAAACCGAAATCAATATTATTACTACAAGAATAATACACAAGTTTTACAACTAGAAAACTCACAAAAACCTCACTCTCTCTCAAGCTTTCTACTTGAAGCTTATACACTTTGGGATATCAATACAATGGGTGGGTGGCTCATTTTATAGGGTTTAGAAAACGTGTGCACTGTTCACTTGACAGCTACACACGTTTTCCTCCAGCTTGCAACTCAACTTGTTGCACACAGCTTGCAACAACTTGTTGCAAGCTGCCTTTGCTTTTGGTGCATCTTCCTGGCAACCAGCAGCAATTTCCTGGCAACCAACAAATCTCCCCCTCGGTGAAGATTTTCCAAATCTGAGCCGACCATCAATCACCCAAAAGCGGATCCTCCAAAAGGATCCTCCCCTGGCTGCATCTGTATGACTGCCTACGTACCCCGAGTTGGGATCAAGCCAATCGTAGTTCTCTGTATCATCTGACAGCTATCCCGGTTATGTCTCTGCACAACTCTAGCTTGTCCCGATCATTGTCATGCCGGCTGTGTCTCTGCACAGCACACTTCACTGCATCTCTGTACAGTATTCTCATGCTATGTCTCTGCATAGTACAATCCACTGTGTCTCTGCACAGTAATCTTCTGTTGTGTCTTTGCACAGTTTTTGTTGCCATGTTTCTTCACCCATTTGTTCCTCAGTGCCTTCTTGCCTTTGGGAAACTCTCTGGCTCCCCCACATCAGTAAGCAGAATATATTCGGATCCTGGATATCTGGTTGATTGAATCCTGCCTCGCTCAGATCTTCTTGTCTGAGGTCCACTGGTTTCTGGAGGTCTGTCATCATCCATCTCTGTGAATGATCTTGCAGCTTCTAGTGGAGTGGGTTGCGGCTCCCCCTGCTCAACACTTTCTTCTGTAATCTCCGATGGAACAGGCTGTGACTCCCCCTGCTCAACATCTTATCTGCCTCCTCTGGTTCTGCTTCTGGAATTACCTCGTGCACCCTATCTGTGGCTAATTGTGCTGGTGCTGGGTCTGGATTTCTGTTGGCACTGGTATTGGAAGACATTCTGGGCATTTCAATGTCTTCAATTGTCTGGTCTTCGAGAAACTCTACTTTCTGGCTTCTGATGACCATCTTTACCTTCGGATCCCATAGTCTGTATCCAAATTCTTCATCTCCATGGCCTAGGAATATACATGGAGTTATCCTTGCATCGAGCTTCTCCTTGAGCTCATTGGATACATGTACAACGGCTAAACAACCGAATACTCTAGGGTGAGTGTAGGAGGGATTCTTACCAGACCACACTTTCTCCGGAATCTCCAAGTTCAACGGTTCAGTTGGTGATCTGTTGATCAGGTAACAGGCAGCACGAACAGCTTCTCCCCAGAATGGCTTTGGCAGCTTTGCCATACTGATCATTCCTCTGACTTTCTCCATAATGGTGCGGTTCATGTTTGCAGCGACACCATTATATTGTGTGTAGTATGTGTAACAGTTCTCTCATGTCGAATGCTATGTCTCATGCAGTAGGCTTCGAACTCCCTGGAACTGTACTTGCCTCCATCGTCTGTGTGAAGGCACTTCAGCTTCTTCCCTGTTTCATGCTCTACCATAGCGTGGAACAGCTTGAATTGATCTAGGACCTGATCCTTCGTCTTGAGGAAATACACCCAGATTTTCCGTGAAGCATCATCGATGAAAGTCAGCAAATACTTGTTACCGCCCAATGAATCAACCTCCAAGGGACCACAAACATCAGAGTGCACCAGACTGAGCAACTCTGATCTTCTCTCTGAAGAGAAATCAAATGAGACTCTGCGTTGCTTACCAATTGAGTAGTGGTTGCAAGGACCTCGTGCAACATCCTTGGTAAGCTCCTTCTTGTTCAGGGTAGACAACCCTCTCCCACTCATGTGTTCGAGTCTCCGGTTCCACAGATTTTGAGAAGCCTTTTTTTCAGCTACTTTGAGGCTGTCTGCACAAATCTTCACATGAGTCTTGTATAGTGCACCACAAGCATGTCCTCGGGCGACAACCATGACACCTTTCGTCATTCTCCATGTGCCATTTCTGAAGTGATTTTCATAGCCCTGTTTGTCAAGAGCTATCCCCGAGAGTATATTCAGCCGAAGTTCTGGAACATGTAGGACATCCTTCAAGATCAATGTACACCCGACATTTGTCCGCAACTGAATATCACCAATTCCTACTATCCCAGAGGAACTGATATTTCCCATCTTCACTGCTCCAAAGTCTCCCGCTTTGTATGTTGTGAAGAAATCTCTGTGAGGAGTGACGTGGTAGGATGCTGCAGTATCTACCACCCACTCAACATCTTGGGTTGCGTTGTGAAGGCATGTCTCTTCCTGTATGGAGCATATTGCTACATCTGCTTGGACAACGACCAGTGTCTCTCCTTCGTCATTCTTCGGCTGGTGATTGCCTTCTCTCTGCTCTCGTTGCAGTTTTCGGCAATTCTTCTTTAGGTGGCCTACAATGCCACAATGGTAGCACTTATAGGTAGGTTTCCTTCCATCTGAGGATCTACCCCTGGTTGTGCTTCTGCCTCTCTCTCCGTCTCTTCCTTGATGTCTTCCTCGAGTCTCTGTGACGAAGGCTTCTGTCTGTTCTGAGCCAACATCTTTTCTCCTGGACTCCTCATTCGACAGGGCATCTTTTACCATAGGCATGGTAACTTTACCTCCTGGAGCGGAATTGCTGAGAGTAACCACCAATGTCTCCCAGTTGTCAGGAAGGGAACTGAGTAGTAAGAGGGCTTGTACTTCATCTCCCAGCTGCATGTCTACTGCAGACAACTGGTTCACCAGGCTCTGAAACTCGTTGGTGTGTTCCGCAACGGAAGTTCCACTCCGTAGCTTCAGGTTCACCAAACGCCTCATTAACAGGGCTTTATTCCGAGCTGTCTTGGCCTGGAACATGTCTTCCAGCTTTATCCACATCCCGTAAGCATCTGAATCCTGTGCTACGTGGTGGAAGACATTGTGACCGATCCACTGCCTTATCTGACCCAAAGTTCTGTTGTTGAGTTTATTCCAGTCATACTCCTTAACAGACTCTGGTTTCACTCCCTTCAACTCGATGACATCAAACAATCTTTGCAATGCAAGAAATCTATCATCCGAGGTCTCCAGAGGGAGTAATTAGTTGCAGCCAATTTAATCATTGCACCAGAATGAGAATCCTCCATCTCCATTTTAAGTTTTAAATTTTAAAATGGGAATACCCTAAAATCGGGACTGAATTTCACAAATCCGAGGTCACCGTTGCGTCCGGAACGGTCGAAAATGGTGGAATAGACACTTCGTTGGTCTAAATCCGACACAGGGGCTGATTTGTAAATTCCTAAAAGTTCTGGGGCAAAACTGTAAATTTCAAAACTTCAGGGGGCTAAATGAAATTTACCAGGCTGCTGACGTGGCGCTGACGTGGCAGTGCTGACGTGGCAATGTGGGACCGGATGGCTGACGTGGCAGACACGTGGCGCTGACGTGGCGGATGACGTGGCGGATGACGTGTCTGCTGACGTGGGCGCTGACGTGGCGGCTGACTGGGCGCTGACTGTGCGCTGACGTGGCGCCACGTGTGTCGTCTTCAACCTTCAGCAGCGCGTGCGGCGCGTGGTGCGCGTGAGGGCGCGTCGGCAGCTCTCTGGAAGGCGCGTGCGGCGCGTGCGGCGTGCTGGGACGTCGGTTCGGTCGCCGGAAAATACCACCGTGCTCGTCTCGACGTGAACTAGCTGATGGTGTGCTCAAAGTTGATTTTTGACAACTTTACCGGAACTCGAATTTTCCGAACCAAACTCCGTTCTTCGGTTTTTCGATCCCAATGAAGAACCAAAGCTCTGATACCACTTGTTGTGATTCACCGATCACTTTAGAGAAGATTTGAGGAAAAACCGAAATCAATATTATTACTACAAGAATAATACACAAGTTTTACAACTAGAAAACTCACAAAAACCTCACTCTCTCTCAAGCTTTCTACTTGAAGCTTATACACTTTGGGATATCAATACAATGGGTGGGTGGCTCATTTTATAGGGTTTAGAAAACGTGTGCACTGTTCACTTGACAGCTACACACGTTTTCCTCCAGCTTGCAACTCAACTTGTTGCACACAGCTTGCAACAACTTGTTGCAAGCTGCCTTTGCTTTTGGTGCATCTTCCTGGCAACCAGCAGCAATTTCCTGACAACCAACATGTCTAGCTTCAATCCTTAATTCTTCTTTCATCTTTCTAATGAAATCATCAATTTTTTTGTTCAATTCCTTATTACTCAACTTCCCATTTACTCCTTCCTCTTCATCTTCAATAAAAAAAAAAAAAGCTGCTCCCTGCTTCTGACTCTGCTTCTGCTTCTGCTTTATCTTCTTCATGCTTTCCCATTGTAGAATTTTCAGCTCCTGTTTTTAGTGCTTCACTTTTTCTGTCTTCATTTTCCTGCTGCATGACATTTTGTTTTGATTGTGTTTGTATATTTTCAAACTCAGCTTCTTGCTCCAACAATGGCACTTGATGGTGATGATATGTTGTTGTTTCCATCATGATGGTCATTTGGGGCCTTGAATCATCTTCATAATTCTTGAAAGACTCATGATGATGATGATCTGTTATAATATTATACCTTTTTGATGATGATGATGATGAAGTTAAAGAAAATAAGCCAGAGTACTTGGCCAAAAAAACTAGGCCATTACAAAGAAGGAATGTGAAGTTTTTGTCCATAGTGTGGCTTAACAATTTGAAGGGTAAAGTTGACATGTAGAAGTTGGAATAATGAAGAAATGAGAGCAATGTTTTGTGAGAAAAGAAAAAGGAAAATACTGAAACAGAAAATATTAATTTGGTGGGAAATTAACCCATCAAACAAATATCTCCCAACAATTAATTTGTTTTGGTGGAAAATTAACCCATCAAACAAACCTCTATCAACAATTAATTTATTTAATTAGTAGAGAATTGAAGCAAACTTAGTAGGCAAACAAGATAAATTTGGATTCGGTGGAAAGTGACTTCATCCTACGTCCACGAGAGAAATATGTGTATTTTATTACTGTTTAAGGTCAAGACCGACACGAGCTACCAATGGGGAAATTATTTCACAAAGTGATAATACACCTCAGGTCTTACACTAGCTCGATACAATTAACTCACTTGATCAAATAACCGACCAACTTTCTCTCTCTATCTCTGGTTTTAAGCTCTTAGTTTTTTTACAAGTCGTGAGATGCGAAATTTGCTAACCCTTGAATCTAAATTTTCAACCATTTTATATAGGCTTCCAAGTTCATTATTCCACCGCCAACGACATCAGCCTCATGTCACCTTGCCATCATTGCCACCGCAACTCTCCTCAACCACCCTTAAATGCACCAATCATAATCGCTCATTTCATTGTCACTATACTGACCTATAGCGGTCTCTAGCAATCCCCCTCCCTACCACTGCACTGGCCTATGGCGCTGATGAGTATTAAAAAGTGTACACTTAATAAAAGAGAAACTAATCATTTTGCACCTATAATTTCATTAATCCCCTTAATTTAGCATATTTATAAAATAATAATTAAATTTATGTTTTATATATTCTTATTGTGTTTTTTTTTCTTATGTAGGTGAAATAATATTATTAAAAAGTGTACACTTAATAAAAGAGAAACTAATCATTTTGCACCTATAATTTCATTAATCCCCTTAATTTAGAATATTTATAAAATAATAATTAAATTTATGTTTTATATATTCTTATTGTGTTTTTTTTTCTTATGTAGGTGAAATAATATTATTAAAAAATGTACACTTAATAAAAGAGAAACTAATCATTTTGCACCTATAATTTCATTAATCCCCTTAATTTAGCATATTTATAAAATAATAATTAAATTTATGTTTTATATATTCTTATTGTGTTTTTTTTTATTTTCTTATGTAGGTGAAATAATATTATTAAAAAGTGTACACTTAATAAAAGAGAAACTAATCATTTTGCACCTGTAATTTCATTAATCCCATTAATTTAGCATATTTATAAAATAATAATTAAATTTATGTTTTATATATTCTTATTGGGTTTTTTTTTTTAATTTCTTATGTAAGTGAAATAATATTTTGGATGCATAACTAGAAAATTGGACATGACATTTGAATTTTGGATACCAAAAATTTGAAATGACGTTCTAACAGTGTACAAATTCAGAAATTCCAACCTCGCGTAATTTTCATATTTTGGCCATAACTTTTTACTCTGATATCGGATTGAAGTGATTTCAGTTCCAGATGAAAGAAGGCTCAAAGATCTACAATTTTACTAATGACGAGTTTTTCTAATTCTGAAATTTTCAAGACCGAAATTGATGAAAAATCGAAAGTGTGTTATATGTAATTATTAAAGTCAACTAAAAAAAATATAATAATAAATGGAAGATGACAATTTCTCTATCAAATTTCCACCAAACATGTTGGACAAATTGATGGAGAAAATGGTGGAGAAAGCTTGCAAAATTACAAGCGATGGAGGTCCTATCTCTATAAACAGAGGTACTCATGCACCTCATTTTCTTCAGCCTGCTCCACAATTTTCCTCTAAAAATTTGTGGAGTTCCAACTCTTGTATGTTTTATTTTTCTAAAGTTTTCTTGTAATTTCTTTTTCTTTTAGTAATAAAATTATAAGTGTTTTTATTCAAATTATGAGTAGCTAATTTCGCCATGTTGGAGTAATGGGTGAAGCTTTTAATATGAAAATTTAGATTATTCTCATTTATATTATTATATATAAATTGTAATCTAATGATTAATATTAAATTTAAATATGGATTAATTATTGACAAATTTTGTTACCGCATATATGACTGCTTTTATTTATTTGGCATAATTGAGTACCTAACTGGACTTGTTAAGACAAAAGCAATCACCGCCTTTATGGCTGGTTTTAAATATTTTGGCATAATTAATTCCTGAAATAATTTAATTGGGTAATAATGATAATTTATATATTATAAAAAGTAAGATTTCTAAATTTGAAATATTAAAAGTGGATCACATAGCCTCAATATTTTATTTTATTGTTGCACTTTAATTTAAAATTCTCCAATCACTTCAAACAATTCAATCTTTTTCTTTTCACTCAAATTGTTATTTTATCCTATTAAATCTATTCTATGTGGATCGACCCCAATCTTACCGGGTTATTTTATTACTTCGACACTCTTATATTTAGGAGCAAAGAACCACTTTTTAACCGTGTCAGGCGGCTGACATATACTACTTCCAATGAGAACCATTGTTATACCTACAAGTCTTCTAGAAGTTTATTCTCTCAATTATGGCATACGTCACTTAACTTCAACACAAGTCGGCATGTAATCCCATATTCGTTCATCGGGTCGGCACACCAAGACATATGATACTATAAAAGCTTTCCTTCAGCTCTCTCAACTAGGTCAGATTTCATTAACAAAGACCCTTCGGGTCAGGTTTCAACACTCTTAGAAAATCTCAAATCAATATCATCTATGTGGTCGGGTCGGTATCCAATTTGCTTCATCATCAACAAATTGTCTTTAAGAGCACCCCCCCTCTTCTGTATCATGTGGTCGGGCCTCTGTCAAATCTCTTCTATCTCTCCGAGTCATTTGGCCGTTATCATCCATTTTTTACTAAGTATAACACTTATTCTACCAATGTTTGGTATTTAAACCTTCCTTAAGATAAAAACCCACCATTAATAAACTCTTTTCACCAGAAACTTATGAGATTTTATAAACTGATTCAAGCTTTTTTGTTTTTGATTTTGATCCATGGTTTTTTTTTTTTCCTTTCTATTTTGGTTATTTGAAGGAGGGGGAATGTTGTGGGAAAGGAGTTGAATTGTGTTATGTGAATATTGTGTTTGTTTGTTGGTTGAGGTGTGTGTAAATGAAGAAACAATAAAGATGCTTATATAGGGAGATTGATGGAGTTATATGGGTTTGGATAAGTTTACAAAAATACCCTAATTTTTTTAAGAAAGAAAATGTATCTAAGTTCCTTGAATAAATTCAAATTATGTATTTTTCAATTTTTTTTTGCACATCACAATTTTCTTGAATCTCCTCTATCTTCTAAAATTTGATTGTGTATATATACCTCATGAAAATGGTCAAAAAAAAAAACAAAAACAAAAACAAAAACAAAAACAAAATTTTATAATTATTTTTAATATCATCATTTTAAAATGGAACTTTTTCAACCCTCTGAAATACAAAATGTGTAAACGAGAATTATTATTATTATTATTATATGACCTTTTAAGATGTTGTGAAAATTATGCAGTATAGAAAAAATAAAGGAGAAATATAATTTTAAGTGGTTCGACAATTGGTTTCACCGTTATCCTCTACTATAACAACTAGCCAATTTATTATTGTTACATAAATGAGCCACAATTTAACATATGATGATCCAGAAAAGTTTATTATAAATCTATATAACTCAATATTTATATATAAACAAAATTATGTGAAGTGATATATCAATCAATAAATATATCACTTAATTGTCAATGGACCACAACCAAAAAAAAAAAAAAGAAAAAAAAAAGAAAAGAAAAATAGTGAAGCAAATGCAGTGCGTATTATAATCTGGAATTTCTTAAATGCATTGAGGAACAACAAACATAAATTTTATCTATACAATGGTTTAGTCAAAATATTAATTAAGATGATGAAATTTATTTTTTATAAAAAATTGATAGATACTCTTAAAAGTATTTAATTAAAAAATCAGATTTTTAATTAACATATAATACATATTTTAATAAATTTTCGAATTGAGCGGGGATGACTGCTCTTATGACTTATGTCACACTGTCGCTAGTTGTATGAATTTAGCTAATGGTGTAGATCTTGTTTGTGTTTAGGGATGATAGCAAATATGATATCCTCAATTTTTGGGATATCCACATCCGCAACCGCAATATCATATTCGCAGCCTATCCATATCCGCTAAAATGACAATATATGTATTTGTATCTGTCCATAAATATGGATATCTATATCTTTCAAAGTATCCGTAAAAATCAGGAAAATTAAAAATCTACTAATGAATATGATACAACTAATACATTTAATACAAATTCAACAATTGCATATAAATTTATACATCACAATTATAAAGATCAATCTCAATATAATGATCACATATAAAGTTACAATTAACACGACACCAGTAATTCAACACAATTTTGAAAATCAATTTCAATACAAGAAAATTATACAATCTCACCTTTAACTATTGAACGGATAGCGAATATTTGATAGGACCAATATTAATATATGCAACAGTCTAATATCCATTGAGGATACCTAATTTCATATTTTCAACATATTCACTATTCGAATATCAGATATTTTATTGTACGGATATCCAAAATGTCTATCCAAACTACCATCCCTATTTGTGTTCGATAAATTTTCGAGCTTACTAGTGACCAACCACCATTTATCATTTATTATCGTTTTTAAAAGCACTTATAGTGGGCCTATACAAAAGCCTTGAATAAATAAATGGGCTGTCTCAAAGCCCAATATTCCTGAAGTTGGTCCAGGTTAGGGGTGTGCATTAATCGGTTTTAACTGATTAACCGAACCGTTCCGATCCATTTTTGTTTATTACGGTTCGGTTAAATCGGTTATTGCGGTTAAAATTTTTAACTTTTTCGGTTATTCGGTTCGGTTATGGTTATGAGATTCGTATAACCGAACCGACCGATTAACCGAAATTAAACTATATATATATATAATATATATATAATATATATATATATATATATATATATATATTATTATATATAATATATATATATTAGCGCGTGTGAATCCTTTAATTTTTTAGAGTTAAGATAGTCTGCATGTAAACTTTAAATTGGATGTACTTATATTGATTTGATAATACTACCCGAAAATAAAATTGATAAAATTCAAATGACAAGCTGCATTAACAGTTTGATTTTGACTCTTTTTAGTTTCTCTCAAGAATTTAAAGGTAAAAATACATAAAATTTCAAATGTGTAGATTTTGCATCGTGGTGGATTCGTTACCCTTAAAATTTCTAACATGGCAGGTTTGGAAAGAAATCTGAGGCCATGACAATCATCGAGGGTTTAAAAAACATTTCTCTCGCATGTAATTAAATATAAATATATTTAATCAAATGTTAGTTAGAATCGGTATTTTTAGAATTAGATATGTGATCGAATTAGTGATCCAAAAAAATTTAATGCGTCAGTGCTTCGACCGGTTGAAATGTTCCGAAAAAATCGGTAGAACCGACCTACATCATATATAATTTTACTAATTAAAAATTATAAAAAATATTAAATTTTAATTTATTGGATTGGTTAATAACCAAATTAACCATAACCGACCGAAATATAATGGTTAATTGGTTAATGGTTATGTGTCATAAATTGGTTAAATCGGTCACACTTTTATTTAACCGAAAATTTCGGTTACGGTTAAAAAATCAAGAATTAACTGACCGAACCGACCGATGCACCCCTAATCAAGGTCGTTAGAAAAAATTTAAAAGCCGACAAACAAGCATCCTTAAGGGGGTGAGTGGCAAGTCGGCAAACAAATACCAACTAGATATTTCCCAAAACCGACTCCCAAACACCCCCCTTTCAAATTTGATTCCATTGCCATTGGCTTTCAATTATCAAATCGATCGTAAAACTAAACGGCCAGTAAAACCCTACTAAAACCCTAAACCCAAAAAAAACAAAAAGAATTAAAAAACAAAAGGCAAAATTTTTTGTATTCAGAAAATAAAAACATGGCATCGAATGTTGTCCGATGTAAATTTCCAATTTTATCAAAATGGAATTACAGAAATTGTACTTATTGTAGAAGATTTTTCAGCTCCGGCGCCGTTTCAGGTGCTCCGAAGGAGCCTATCATAGCTTCCCAATCGATCGTTGGCGACCTCTCGGCGGCGCCGGAGATTGCGGCAGCGGAGGAGGCGGTTGCACAAAATGAAGTGCGCAACTCGCCTAGGAGGTTTCTCAAGTATGGAATTGTTGCCACTTTGACTGGCGTTACTGCCGGCGCTGGTTATGTTACTTACGGTAGAGTAAAATTTCCTTTTTTTATTGGAGGTGTTTCTGGAAGCAAGTTTTGTTTGATTGGACTTAAATTTGTGTTATTTTTGTATTGGTGCTTTTGGAAGTGTTTTATTTGATTTCGGGAGAAAAAAAAATGTTTTGCTTTTTCATAGAACTAGGGTTGAAAGTTCACTTTTTTGACCAATGCTCATTTGAATCCTCGGACTTTTCGGGACTTTTGCGAAATTGATATCAGAATCTGGGTTTATACTTTGTTTCTATATTGTGGCGGTTTTTGTTAGTTTGTGTTTTTTAATGATATTGGTGGCAAAATTTTGGCCTAAATAAAGGGACAAAAGGAATTCATTTTGGAATGTTTGTTTATTCGGGTTCTTTTGGTAGCAATTTGGTCATTCGAAAAGAAATTGTTGTTTTTACTTTCATTTTTGTTCATGTAAGCCAGAAATCTACATTGAGTAATGTACATAACAATGTGTATTTAAATTCATTTAGTGGAATGGTGTCAAAATTTGCATATACACAAATGCTAAGCTTGATAACTGAATAGACACACATTTTATTACTTTTTTCTGATTTGTGGACTTCTGCTGATAATTGAGCATTTCTGAAAGTGTTTTTGTTGCTACTTTTTCAATGCTAAGTAGATAGTATCTTACATGTAACTTATCTAAGGGCGACACAGTTATCAGGTTTAATTTAATGATGCATGACTCTTTTCAATTTATTATTCAATAAGAGAAATGTAATATGTTTTATCTTTCATGTTTATATGTAGCATACAACAGTGATGAAATAGAGGAGAAGACAAGGTCACTGCGAGCATCAGTGAATTATACTGCCAGGGATGACACATCTGCTGCTGAGGTAAGTGCGACTGAGAGGTTTGCTTGTTCATATTTTTAAAGTGAGTTGTCAAATGAACATTCTAATTTCAATACCTTGTGCAGAAATATCAGGCTTTGCTCTACTCAGCTGCAATGACAGGTAGTTTTCCTCAATGTTATTCTCGACAAAAAAAATCCATTATTTTTTTTTTTATCTAAGCTTCGGTCTATAGTTGTGGTGATTTTGTTTATTGTGGGATGCTGCTATTTTTTTGAAGGAATTATATGCCTTCTATTTTCATTGGGGTAATTATTAGCATTTTATTTTGGGGAAGTCATTAATGTTCCAAATATTTTATAGTTTGAACAATTATTGGACGGCGCTGATATGGGCTTGTTAACGGTGTCTGCGATTGCAGTAGACCTTATTAATTGTCATGTTTGCATATGCGCTTATATTTTAGAGATCAGAAACCATCTAGTGTATTCTTATTGATGTTTCATTTTTGACATTTCAGTTCCTGCCAAAGCAGTAGAAGTTTACTTGGATCTGAGGAGGGTCATTGAAGAACAAGTTAGAGTGAGTGTATTTTGTCTGTTATCATCTTATTTGTCTATCTTTTCTGCTGTTTTGTTTGTTTTTTATGGTCATTATTTTGATTGAAATTTCTTGCTTAATTATAGGGGTTTACTGAACCAACCTCTGAAAAGCTTCTTCCAGATTTGCATCCTGCAGAGCAACATGTTTTCACACTTGTTCTAGATCTGAATGAGACATTGCTTTACTCTGATTGGAAGGTAAGTATTAGATTTGAAAAAATGTTGTGTTGTTCACTTTCTTTAGAATTTCACATCAGAGACTGAATACGTAATATTAATTGGCATGATCATATGATCTTACTTGAGTTATTTTATATTCATCTATACATACCAAATGGTATATGCACTGGCTTCCACCTTCCAAATTGACTTTTAAATTTTAGATAGGTTTGTCAAAATTATTTATAGGTTAGTTCAGTAACTCGAGTACCTGAAGCAACTTAATTAGTTTTGTGAAAATGAAAAACTGAGATTGAACTAAACTGATTCTAATTTTTCTCATTTGGTCTTATCGTTAATTGAAATTCAAATTGAATTCTAGCATCTCTGGTTGTGTTGCATAAATAGACTCTGATTTACTCATGTTTGATGTGCATGAAGGATTGTAAGTGATTTGTGGCCGTGATGTTTTCCCTTTTGGTGTTTAAAGCGTGACAGAGGCTGGCGCACATTCAAACGACCTGGAGTTGATGCTTTCTTGGAGCATATGGCAAAGTTCTACGAAATTGTTGTGTACTCTGACCAGCTTAATATGGTAATTTTGTTGTTATTCCTTTATGATTACCCCTGTAAATGATAGGTTTTGTCATTCTCTTTCTCTCTTTTTCTTGTGCAGTATGTTGATCCTGTTTGCGAGCGGTTGGATAAGGACCATTGTATACGGTACAGACTATCAAGGGGCGCTACCAAGTATCAGGATGGCAAGCATTATAGGGTATACAATCAATTACTCTCATCTTATCATTCCACTTTATGATGTACTGCTGCTGCTGTTGTGTGGTTCAAGTTTCTTCGGCATATTCCAAATCTATGTACACCTATGGTTTTTGGTGCAATGGTTCTCAATGCCATTCTACCTGCTACTTCTCTGAAACGGACAGTTCTGTTAATACCTTCTGGTTGGCAGGATCTTTCTAAGTTGAATAGAGACCCTGCTAAGATTTTGTATGTGAGTGGTCATGCATCTGAGTCAAGTCTTCAGCCAGAAAACTGTGTCCCAATAAAGCCATATAAACTTGAGTCTGATGATACAGTGCTGGTGGATCTTATTCCATTCCTTGAATGTAAGCATCCTATACCCCGCAAATTGATTGGCATGTTTTCAACAGTGGTTTTTTTATTGCCTTAACTGAATTGCATGTGGAATCCCTGGTTTTCAGACGTTGCTCTCAACAGTCCATCTGATATCAGAGCAGTACTAGCATCTTACGAGAGAAAAGATATTGCAAAAGAGTTTCTTGAGCGCTCTAAAGACTATCAAAGGTAAAGTGCATACAATATTTTATGGGTGGTTGAATCGCACTTTTCTTCCCATAGGTATTCATTTTCAAATGGGATTAAGGACATTTAAAACCTCTGCATTTTGAAAAATTCATAAAGTTACCCAATGTTTCTGAAATACCCAACCAAAACACCTGTGCTTAATTTTCTTTTAGCAATTTCCATGGGTATGTGCACCAACGTTGATGGTTGGTTTCCGGAATACACGATGGTGTCAAAGATGGATCCAAACTAACAAAAATTATGAATGGAAGGGGTCTAATTAGATATTTTTGAAATATTGGGGATGCATAGTTGAGGGGAGTGTATGTTCTTTTCCCGTCTCAAATTCATCATGGGGAGGATTAGGAAGTAATAAGACAAATGATGTAGATCCAGGAAAATGTTTTCTATGAATGAGATATTAATGTTGTCGAACAATGATGCAGGCGAATGCAAGAACAAAGGCAGCATAAAAGCTTTTGGAGACGTTGAGCACAACCCATGTAAACAAAAAATGAGCAGGTAGTCACGGAATTGAAATAATTTTTTTGGAGGAGAAACATAAAATCATGAACGGCCGTCTAGAATTCCAGGAGGTATTTTCCTTTCGAGTCTCTGCCATTTTTGCGGAACTGAATCGACTGTGGATGCATGAAATTCCTTTTTCATACGTTCATTTTAAACCTTGATCAGAATATGTAATTCTTTCAGGCTCTTGACATCATGTATTGTCCTTTTTCATCATCTTACTCGTCGAGTAAATCACCAAAATAAATTTTGGTGTTGGTTTTTTCGAGTACTAATAAATTTTTGTAAATTTTAATTTTGGTAGTCTTGGTTTCCTATTATTAATATGGCACCATATCATCAAAACAAAACACCAATTAAAATAACAGTGGAAAAAATGAAAATAAAAATAATAACTGAGTCTCAGCTTTTAATGAACAATTAAAACCGTGGACAAAGCTCTTCATCTGGAACTGTAAAGCACTAAAGATTTTGATGAATGGCCTAGAAGCAACTTCTACTTCTGTTTCAATATCTGCTTAAACTAAACACCAATGTCTAGTGATTATGTCACAGAAAATGTACTCAAAATACATGTATACCAGTTCAATTTGAAGCAGGAGGAAAAAAATATATTCTTCAATTCATCTCTAGTGATTTAAAGTTCCAGGTGAAGAGCTTTGTCCAGGCAAAATGATACAATAATCGGCCCAGCCAGATCACCAACAGCACAGCCTGCAGAAGAATACACAGGTTAGTGCCAAGACATTTGGTTTAATTTCCCAGAAAAGACAGCTTGATAAATTAAATGTTGGCGATATGCTTACCGATCCATTGACCAACTGAAGGGCGAACGAGGGTGGCACCAATCCCAGCTCCAACGGATGCGAAAACAAGTGACGCACCACACCTGATTGTAACACCAGAAACCTTCTTTCCAAGAAGTTTAGCTGCTTTTACTTTATCGACCTTATCACTCTCTTCTTCCCTGGAGTTCATAATGCGAGAAAAGTATCGGTAAATCTCAATGCCAATTTGGACAATCCATGATGCTGCAACTCCTAGTAAGTGCCCTGCTTTGGCATATAATGATGATCTAAAAGTTTGAACAACCAAATACAGTCGACAAAGAGGAAATATATGTAAAGGTTTTGACCTCTGAAAGTAGTTCTGCCAACTCTGATGAAGTAAACCGTACTAGGCATTCCTCTTTGAGCCTTCCGCGTTGCAGATTTGGGAACATCTGCACACATCGATATAGTCGTGTGATAAGTAATTCAAAAATTAATCACCATCAGTTTTACACAATAAATATATAATTGTAACAATTTATTCTAGTATTGATACACATTGCTATCTGCTGTCAATCCCTTAAAGGCAGTTGAATTAAAACTAACATGTATGTAACATAATGGATGGAGTGTACCTTTGAGAAGTTTCCATGCCATCCGCTGTGAAACATAATGGACGGCAAGTCTTTCCAGAATACGTCTGGTAGTAACAACAGTTGTCTGAGTTGGCAAAGAGAAAATAATTTACTTAACTATCTTAGGACAAATTAGCAACATTATCAACAACTATAGAACTAAAATTGTAATCTGTAATTCTAAAGAATATTGTTCATAGATAAAGATTCAACGGACTTATTGGGAGGAATTTGTGCATAAATGCAAATGGGCTAGAATGCAAGCTATCGTCAAATTGAGAATGATGAGGATTGAGAGAGTTTACCTCACGAACAATCTGCTTCACTGATCTTTTAAAGGGAACGACCAGATCTAAACGACGTTGTTCTTGAGAGTCCTGCAGGAAATCGTCATCATCCTCTTCCGCACTCATATTAGGCTCCAGAAGAGGCAAATAGAACATCAGAAATGACCTCAAGGAGGTCATAGCAAGTGCCCTCAACTCAAAAGCTGAAAAAAGAGGTCTTAATATGATGTTGTACTCTTTGGTAGTATATTTAATAGCATCATGCTGAAAAATGCTTCCAGGTACTTTCCCCAAATTAGGAAAGTAATCCTCAGCTACCGCTGCACCAGCATCACAGTAAGCAACTGGAATCTTCAACGAACTGTAGCGTGATTACGAACAGTCAAGACAATAACAATGTACGAACATTATAATTTGAGCTAGATAAACATATAACTATTAGAATCCAAAGATTCTGCTTCTTTGGAAACTGCAACCTATTTCCCAATCAAGAAAATGAACGAACTGTTGGCATATAAACTTACCAAAATGTATAAATAAACAAACAATTCCTAATGTCAATGCTACGCTATAACATAAATAGCCATGTCAATGTTGACATTTCAATAGAAATACTTAATAACAAGCGATTGAAGTAACAAATAAAAGCAAAGAGACAAAAAAAAGACTCAAGCAAAATACACATACTAAAACATGTAAATTAATAATAAATATAACGCGAGCAATTGAGAGAGGAGTACCCAAACAAGAACCGAGAAGCAAAAGGGGCAGCGGCGGCGGCAGCGGCGGAGGCAGCGGTGGCGGTGGCAGAGAGGAACCCAGAAGAATGAAGAGTACGTGATGAATAAAAGCTTGGATTTTTCCTCCATAGATCTAATATTATTGCGATTCCCGCCATCTTTGTAGCCTGTAACAGCAACCCAATACGCAGATTTGATTCTTCCTTTTTATTTTCCCCTCAAAAGTCAAAAGTATAAATATTCTATAACCCAGTTGAAATTTTCTATCGACGCACTTTCCCTTGCTAATTTCCGGGAAAATAAAACTTTTTTCCTTGAGAACAATTATTTACTATTAAATAGAGTGACTGTTTATACTTTGTTCGGATTGGGTGTTACGAGATTTATTAAATTAACGTAAAGTAATAGGAGGTAAAGTAAATTAATTTATCTCTTTATATTTGGAAACATAATATAATAAAATGATGATTTAATAATATTGTTGTATTTAATTGGAATATAAAAATACAAAATTAACTAACTACATTAGATGTCTAAATTGATTAATTTTGTTAAGAAAATTATTTCATAATAAAAAATAACATTTTACTGAAATTCGTAATTCTTCAAAATTTTATACTTTTTAAAGTTTATGAAAATTATAAATACAATGAATTTCACATTAAGAAGAAAAAATAAAATAAAATTAATTTAACTAAAAAAATGTATGAGGAAATGAGTAGCATGTCACTTGACAATTAACAACATAAAAACTAATGCAACTTCCGCAAATCATAGTCTTTTTTTAAGCTATCCATTTGATAAAATATATTCTCAAATTAGGTTCGGGATGAAAGTATTTCCTGAAATTATTATCGTAAATAGCCAATAATAAGTTTTATTATTGTAATTGCCGAAGTAGAACTACTAGATATATTTTGCAGCTTCTGGTTTGACCCGTATATCAAATGCAAAGAATACAAAAATTAGTGACATTTTACAAAACTAACAGAATAGGGTAAATAAGAAAAAAAAATATTAAGATAAAAATATACTATTTTAAGCTTTGGCTTGGTGGTGTAGGACTCGGAAATTCATTTTTTGTAAGAGTCTAAGACAATCAGAGATTTTACCTGCTCCACTTAAATCCAGAAGATATAATTTAGCGGCAAAATTTTTAACATTTAAAAAAAAAAAAAAAAAAAAAAAACCAACCTCTATAATCTTTTTGTAAGGATTTATTTGCAACAATATCTTTAACACAAGAGCTTAGAATACAATTAAATGAATTAATCGGATGATTCAGGGAGCGTACCTGATTTAGAATCCATATCGGCAGCGGAAATTCTGATAGATCTGTTGATTTGTTGCACTGGGGAGATCACCCTCTGCTTCCCACTTCTTGATGGTGAGAAACTTACTCGCCCTGATTAAGCTTTCCTTATGCCTTAATATTATTCAAGCTTTAAATTTCTCTCTCTCCCTTAATTTATTTTCTTTATGATTGCTCACGGCAATCTCACACACCCACAGAACATGTGCTCACACATATGCATCCTTTATAACAACAAATGTGATGGAAGTGATGAGGTGTGAAGCTTATCAAATAAGCTTCACATCACTTCATTATCTTAATAATGCATTAATAATTCATAAGTCATTTTCATAAATAACAGAGAGAAGAGATTAATCAATTAAGGCAGCTTATAAAGTAAGCTATGTAGGGGAGTGAGAGTGAGACCTAAGCTCACTAATTTATAGAGTGTAATGAGCTCACTCATCAAAAGCCCATAACAAATCAGAGCCCGCTCTAATATCCACACATCAAATAATATAGAGTTGCGGCCCACTTTATTAGATCAAACAATTGGGCTTCACAGTTTCTATTACAAAACCAATTATCTTAGCGCTTTATATTAAAACATGTATCACAATTAATATAAGCCTATAAATTAAAATATTCTAACACTTTTGTCATACTTCAGGTTCAACATTCCACATTTTCGTAATTGGATTCTTGAAAATATCATAGCATCGATTAAATTGTCTTTTTATGTTTTGCAAACGGTTTTGAAAGTTTTCCTTATCTATTGGCTTATCTGTAATTTTTTTCTTCAACTCATTTACAATATTAGAAACAGCATGTGTAGTAAAACTTCCACAAACTCTATTTCTTATTATGTCTTGATGCATCAACGTCTCTAAAGGGCGTGACTTGATGATATAAGACTCAAGATTTGATATTGAGATTTTGAGTTCGAATTCAGAAAGTGCGTTTACATCGCTCATAGAATATGTCCACGTACATGTGACATTTCCATCCATAGTATTTTCATTCAGTGTCCTTCTTGATAACTACATAAAAATGATATATTTTTAAAAATATAAACAAAACACAATAAATTTAACAAACTTCATTCCATTAATATGTTCAAAAATATAAACAAAACACAATGAATTAACAAACTTCATTCCATTAATATGTTAATTTGACACTCCTCTTGTGTATCAAATTGATTACGAAGTTCTTCATCAACTTCTGCAAGTATGTTCTCATCTGGATATACCTCATTAAATAACTATGCAGAATACAACATGTAATAAAATTTCCTTTTGAGTTTCTACACCATATTTAGGCTCATGTATTCCAAATGCCCGTTCAATTGTATTACGTAAAGATGCATGTCGAAGATTTCACATTTCGGAAATACGGGCATGTGATCGATCGGGGAATGGCTATCATCATTTCACTCTATCTCCTTTATCTCCTTTTAAGGGTTAAGATTTAGTTAAGATAAATTCAATGGTCATTATCTTGACAACACAAAAGTCACTCATCAAATTCATTAATGTGTTGTCAAGATAATGGCCATTGGATTTTTCTTGGTTAAATCTCAATCCTTAAAAGGAGATAAAAGAGATTAGAGTGAAAGGATAGTAGCCCAACCCGATCGGGGTTGTAGACAGCTTAGCCATCACCCTGAACCCATGACATGCGCCAATTGAACATATGCTGACTAACTTATTTATTTACATGCATATATGGTTGTCATGTATTCGAAGATAATGAAACTACTGTAAACATACTGAACATATCTGTATAACTTGCATACATGACTTGAAATCGAACAAGTACAAACATAACTTAATTATGAGAAATATATACTTATACATACACAACTAAAATATATTCATATTTTTCGACCTCACAGCTTGACTCAACACACTAACTATTAGGCCTAACTCTGACTTGACGACCGTTGTGTGTAATGATTGTCGTTGGGTCTCGTTTTCTCCAAAGCTTATCCTCCGCATGCATGATCATGTAACCTGCAAAACAACTGGAGAGTGGGGTGAATCGGATCTTTTGAAAAAACCCAGTCAGTGAATGTCGAAGGGCCAAGAGATAAGCTGAAAAGAATCATGAATAACTGAAGTAAGAACATGAATAAGAGATAGTAAGCTGAAATACAAAACCTAAAAAATGAGCCGAAAATCAAGAACATTACTGAAATTATGATTATGGCGTGACAACTAAACTATAATATGGTTGAAGACTGATACGTGAGCTAAAGTTGAAACTGAACATGGCAACCTGCACTCCTATCATGAACCTGACCCGGGGCTGACATGAACTACACATCTTGTTATCATGACTTGAGTTATCCTGACATGCATGAGAAACGTGCATGATTCTACACTGAGCTGCATTAACTGAAAATTGACTCATGGAAACTAACTGGCTAACATGACCTGAGATTGACATGACCTAAAATGTTGATATGATTTGAATCTATATGACCTGCCCTGAGACTGCATGGGCTGAACATAATTCTCTGCACTGATCCCGATCTAAAACTGCACTAACTTGATAATAACCCAATAAATTTATACCTGTTTGTTACCTGTTTAAATGATAATAACTCAATTCTTTTATATACATTTGTTACCTGTTTAAATGATAATAACCAATAAATAAGCTTTGAGAAAATAGCTCCCCAGGCAAATGGCAAATGGCAATGAGAGAAAAATACACGTGTGGGAGAAAGAAGAAAATAATAATAATCAAAAGTTATTGAGAAAGCTTCAGATCTCCTCAATTCTTTAGACTTCATTGACAGTTCGATCCTAATTTATCATTGTTTTGAAAATTGAACCGGATCGGTCAGTTGAACCGGTTAAATCGGGCATCGGTTGTGAGTCCGGTCCAGTTAATGGGTAAATATCGATCTTCAAGAAAATCGATCAAACCCG